>JASJOG010000579.1:0-104423 GCA_030142905.1 Heliopora coerulea | reverse complement strand
CACCAGTGTAATTCGAATTCTGAGCATTCTCCATAATGACTGTTCGTTGCTCAAACAGGACCACTTATAACGGAGCAATCTGGCGGGGGAGGTCGAGTTTTGCATGCGTACGGGAAACTTCAGTTTTTGGAGTTTAATGATGTCCAAGGCGAATTTTTTAGCTTTTCTGAATTGTCTTACGCTTGGCCGTTGGCCAAGATAGGATTGCGATTGTTTCGAGTCAAACAAAAATTGGATTTTCTTCCCTTGCACCCAGTGGCGGCTCTATGGGGGGGCCTGGGGGGGTAATGGCCCATCCAAATGCAAGTTTTTCAAAATGGTTGTAAAGTTTCTCCAAGTAATAGCAAGTACAATACATGCTAAACAGAATTTGCAAACAAACATAATCTTGCTTAGGATAGGGTGGGGTAAAATGGGTCAAAATATGGGTATTTTTCAAATCAAATTGTTATATTTTTCCCTGTATTCAAAATCATTGAACTTAAATCATTTAGTTTATACATATGACTTATGAGTTTATGAAAAATAATGGTTTTCAATATTGGTGCAGGCATGGGTACGATTATGACTTCGTTACTTACATACACTTTAGGTGGGGTAAAATGGGTCGGGGTGGGGTAAAATGGGTCACCCAAAAATAAAAGTGATCATGCTTCATAGAAATAACTTCTACTGTCTCAAAATCTTAGTTAAGCTTAAATAAAACCCTTTAATGTCTAAACAAGAGAAAATATGATGTTAAACATTTTAAACAACTGGAAATAATCTTGGTAATAGTTGTTTATGACTAGTCTGATAGAAATGACATCTAGTCTGCAACCGCAAACTTGACAGTAGAAGTCGTCATCGAAATCAATGTCCTCTGGTTGGCAGTAGCCACAGATCCACACGTCACATATGTCACATTGGATCCAAAAATAATAAATAAATAGGATTTTTTTTTTATTTTTCGTCAGGCGACCCATTTTACCCCACCTAGCAATTTTAGAAATAAAAGTGCACCTGACATCACAATGAAAAACCTTATAATTGTATTATGTAATATGGTTCTTAAGTTAACAAATAATACCAAGAAGTTAATATTATCTTGTAGTATACTTCTTTATTCTGGAAGTGACATAACAACTGTACAACATCTCTGGGTTCCACCCTTTGTCCTTTTGCTCTCACGTGACATGACGTCACGGTTACTACACCTCTCCTCCTTCGGTTTCAACTCTTTCTCTTTAAAATGTTGCCTACAGTTTTAACAAAATGTGAACTTACATCCAGTTATATATTAAAAGTTAAATGTCAAGAATATCCGTAGTAGCTTGGTGGAACTCGATTCCGCACTGGTGACCGACCGGAATCTTCAATTTTCACTGTTCCGTTCAACTCACTGCCACAAGGGTTAGGCTGATTGAATTGATAGCTGTATTCCCTCTGGTGGTCTTTTTGGTTCTTTTTCTTGGTTAGGGTTCCTGGTTTTCTTCCCTCCTCAAGTTCCTTTGGGTTTTCATTCGGCTCATTCATTCCGGTTGACTTTCGATTCAGAATTTGGTCCTGGTGTCTCCTCGTATTTTTCCCACCCTCTGATATGACTGTATAGGAAACTGGACCTGATTTATTGATTATTCTTGCGGGGATCCATTTGCTTCCTCGTCCATAGTTTCTGACGTAAACGGGATCTTGCGCCGAAAACTTCCTTTGTCGAGTATTAATGTCATGGTACTGCTTCTGTCTTTCTTGTTGAACTGTAACTGTTCTGCTAACATCTGGTCGAATTAGATCTAACGAGACTTTAGCTTCCGGTTCATAAGTAACTCTGCCGGTGTTCGGCCCGTGGTAGTATGTGGTGTTATCCTGTACTGGAATAAAAATCGATAAACTTTGGTTTCCAATGTACCTTCGGCTTGTTTCTTAATGCCTTCCTTCACCGTCTGTACTGCTCTTTCAGCCAGGCCATTTGATGCGGGATGATAGGGGTGCCGTTGTAATGTGCCTTATGCCATTGAGTTTGAGAAAAGTTTCAAATTCTTTGCTTGTGAATTATGAGCCGTTGTCGCTCACAATAATCTCAGGTAGTCCGTGTGTTGAAAATGTCTGTCTTAGTCTCTCTACAGTGGCTGTACTTGTGGACGTTTGCATCACATGGACATCTATCCACTTTGAATATGCATCAACAATAATTAACAGCATTCTGCCATAAACCGGCCAGCAAAGTCAACGTGAAGTCTTGACCATGGCTTGTGAGGGTATTCCCAAGGATGCAGGGGGCAGCAGGAGGCATTTTCTGATTTACCACGCATTTTTCACATGTTTTTACCTTGGCTTCCAAGTCAACATCCATCTTGGGCCCACCACATTATCGATCTTGCAATAGCTTTCATGCGACCAAACTCCTGGGTGTCCCACATGCACTTCATCCACCATACTTTGTCGGTGTTGTTGAGGTATCACAACTCTTTGTCCCCATAGTATACATCCATCTTCAACAGTCAATTCGTCTCGACGAGTATAATAGGGTTTTAAACTCTCCAGAAGTGTTTCTGAAGTATTTGGCCAGTTGCTTTCGATGTAACGCATTACCATAGACAATTCTGGGTCCCTCCGGGTTGAATCTCTGATTTTTGCGGATGTTACAGGAGTGCTGTCCAAACAGCCTAACGAGAAGTCTATGTTTCCAACCCTGGGAACACGTGACACTGTTTCATTGCTGGATTTCGACTCAAGCCGTCGGCATTGGTATGCTGGCTACCTGCTTTATACTGGATCGTGTATTCATAAGCTGATAAGGTGAGTGCCCATCGACGGATGCGTTCTGCCGCTGTAACTGGAATGCCTTTTTGTTCGTTAGACAGTCCTTGCAACGGTTTGTGGTCAGTTATTATGGTGAATTTCCTCCCATACACATATTGATGGAACTTGCCAAGACCAAAGATTATTGCGAGTGCCTCTTTTTCCAACTGTGAATAATTCTTCTCTGCCGGTGCTAACGTGCGTGACGCATATGCAATGGGTCTCTCCCAACCATCTTCCATGACATGTGACAAAACCGCGCCGACCCCGTAAGGTGAAGCGTCACATTGTAAGAGGACTTCCTTCTTGCTGTCATAGTGCACAATCAGTTTGGATGACTTAAGCATTTCTTTGGATGTTTCAAAAGTCCGCTGTTGCTGTGGTCCCCACTTCCATGCTTCGTTTTTCCGTAACAGCTTGTAGAGGGGTTCAAGTTCACTTACCAGGTTTGGTATAAATCTGTGATAATAGTTCAACATGCCCAAGTAAGCCCTCAGTTGTGATACATTCTTGGGCACTGGTGTCTCTGTCACTGCTTTGACTTTCTCATCCACCGGTTTTACACCATCTTTGTTTATCTTCTGCCCCAGATACACTACTTCTTCGGCCAAGAATACACATTTCTTGAGGTTCAAACGTTCCGAAGGACTTCTTCAAGGTTTTTACGGTGGGCCTCTTCATTCTCTCCAGATACCAATATATCATCCACCCTTACTAAGACATATGGTATTCCTTGCAATAAATTCTCCATAACTCTTTGATATATTCCTGGTACGCTTGAAATGCCCATAAGGGAGTCGGTTGTACCTGAACAATCCTTTGTATGTGTTGATTGTTGTGTATTGTTTGGAATGTTCATCTAATTTTAACTGTTGATAGGCCTGACTCATGTCTAGCTTTGTAAACTGTTGACCCCCATTCAGACTAGCGAAGAGGTCTTCAGATTTGGGAATCGGATAATTGTCTAATTTCGATACTTTATTTACTGTCATTTTGTAATCGCCACATATTCTCACGCTTCCGTCTTCTTTCACGATTGGTACTATTGGTGCTGCCCAATCACTGAATTGTACGGGTTCGATTGTTCCTTCATCGATTAGCTGTTGAATCTTATTTTCAATCTTTGCTTTCAAGAGGTAAGGAACTGGGCGGGATTTGCAATAAATTGGTTTTGCATCTTTGTCGACGTGAATTCGAGCCTCTGTGCCTTGTAACGTCCCCCAACCCGCTCTGAAATACCTTTAGATACTTTTGAACCAACTCTCTCACGATACTAGTCACGTTCATCGAAAAGATTTCTTCCCAATTTAATTTAATTTCGCGCAACCAATTTCTCCCTAGCAACGACCGTGTTCGGCCCTCCACGACAACAATTGGTAGTTCAAAATACTGTTTGTTGTATTTTACCTGAACTTTCGATTCCCCTTTCACTTTGACTTTCTCCCCCGTATACGTCGTCAATATCATGTTTGTTGGCTGGAGGTTACCGCCGGGGTTAGCAATTCTCTTCCATGTTTCGTGTCCGATAACTGAGACAGCTGCTCCTGTGTCAACTTCCATCAAAAGCTTTTGGTTGTTGATTTCAACGTTGATCTTCAAAGCCTCCGCCTTTTCTTCTCTTAACTCATACATTCCATAATCCTGGTTTATACCCCTTCCTTCTTGTTGTAAAAAATTGGCCGATTGATTCTGTTGGACATTCCTTTGATTGTCGTTGTCTTTCTCTCGATTTTGTGCTCGATTTGATTTTCTAGGCGATGATCGATTTGACTCGCTTCTGCACTTTCGCGCTATGTGCCCTTTCTTCTTACAACGGAAACACGATGCATCAACAAACTTACATTCGTCTGAACGGTGATTTCCGCCACATCTGAAGCATTCTCTGCCTTTCCACTCTCCAGCAAGCTTATCTACCGTCAATTTGTGGTCTTCTTCACTGGTTTGTTCATCTCTCAATCATGCACGTAGCTACGGGGGTGCGCGGGGGTGCAATCGCCCCCCCCCCAAAATTTGTCCTCGCCCCCCCTAAGAAAATTCTGAATGGTTTCAAATATAATTTAAATATGCCAAAATTCGATAGATTTTTAAAATATCTTATGGAAAATATTTTTTCGCTGACCATTCTGACCTATTTTTGTAACGTTATACCAAGTCTACTACATTTGACAACATGAAGTAGTCGCTGAGTAGTCTGGGTTTTCAGCTTACGTTGACAACTGCCCCCCAAACAATAGTGCTGCCCCCCAAACAATAGTGCTGCCCCCCAAAAAAATAATGCTGCCCCCCCCAATTTTACATCCTAGCTACGTGCCTGAGTCTCAATGCTTGGCTGTTCTTTTCCGCCAACTCCATGGCAATCGCAATTTGGTGCGCCTCGTTAAATGTTAATTTTGGTTCTGCCAAAAGTCGTCGTTGAATACGATCGTTGCGGATTCCACTCACGAGCCTGTCACGTAATCGTTCTTCCAATGTCTCTTTAAATTCGCAGTACTGAGCAATCTCTCGTAGTTTTGCCAAGAATTCTGCTACAGATTCGTTCGGTTGTCTGTCTCGGGTGTCAAACTTGTGCCGTTGAACAATCACACTAGGCGTCGGTTTCTGATGATCTTTCATTACTTTAACTAGTTCGTCGAATGTCTTATCTGTCAGTGGATTAGGCGCTACTAGACGTCTGAGTAGTTTATAACTTTTGTTTCCCATTGCAGTCAATAATATGGCTCTTCTTTTGTCAGCATTCGTTATTCCATGAGCTTCGAAATAGTACTTTACTCTTTCCACATAAAGCTCCCAGTCATCATTTTCCGGATCAAACTCACCAATCTTCCCGTGTGTGGCCATCGTTAATTCTCAAATTGTAAGAGAACTGGTTTTATCCTCGTCGCCAATGTAGTATACTTCTTTATTCTGGAAGTGACATAACAACTGTACAACATCTCTGGGTTCCGCCCTTTGTCCTTTTGCTCTCACGTGACATGACGTCACGGTTACTACATATCTGCTACATAGAGCACACATCAAAGTTAATGACAATCTCCGAAAATCAACTTTTTGTGTGAAATGCAATGTTTTCAAATTAAAGGATCTAATTTTTTATCTGGAATCTAAAAATATCATTGCTAGAAGATTTAGATAGTCTATTATCAACCTGCAAAAGAATTTTTCCAAAACAGTTCATATTATGGACGTTTACGAAAGATTTTGCCAACCGACCCATTTTACCCCACCCTACCCTAGCATTCCTCAATATTAAATAGTTACCCAAGTAGAGATTTGCAACATTTTTTCGTTAATGCCGCCTGGTTCGCTTCTAATGGTTCACTTCTCAAACTGCAAGGTAGAAAACGTTCCCGTTTAACGTTCAACAAAGTCTCGTTTAGGCAAGTGTAGCAAATGATGTACGCTTGCTTGAATGCTGCTTGCAACGGTTCTTCACTGGGTGGAAGTATCCACTGGGCAATAGAAGTATTAGTTGGCTTTTATCGATTCTGCAAGCACATATTTTGGCGTAATTTGGGAAAACGAGCATATTTTTGCCATTTTTTGTGAAGTAGCACTGCTAGCGTAACCGGCATATTTTTATCAGTTACAGAACACATTACTATGGCCATAACTCTCCAGTAAGTCACATTTTGCTTATATTGAGTTAATGTATAAGCTTTGTTCAGTCTTGTTAAATTCTGTCTCTTAGAAGGCCTTAGTCTAGGCGCCTGTGGTTCACTGGAACTTTAGTTCCGATCCAGTCCACGCTCTCAAGGTCAAAACGAAATGGTTAAATTTAACTGAAATGCTGTTATTTGTTTTTTTCCCAACCATTCTGTTCGATTCAATGAATATTTTTTAGTTTTATTACTTGCAAGCAAGTGTAATGCAGCAAGAAACTTTTTGAGGGAACTAACTATGATAGCAAGCCATCAATTCAGCTTTGTGTTGTATTTAAAACATTTCAGGAGATAAGGAGCAATCTATTAAAAGCTAGACAACGTTGGGAACCATGACATGTTTTGCTTTCTTTGCCACATAAAAAAACCAAGTATTTAATTTCGAGCTTTTAAAGTTGATTTGTGAAAGCATAATTTCAGTAAACGAAGCATAATTTTGAAAAACGAGCATAATTTTAGCATAATTTTGGTTAGAAGCGATCAGTGCTAGTAGCATAAAATGCTACTTTTACTAGCAATGTCGATAAAAACCTAAGTATTAGGCCCAGTGTCGTTGCCAAGGGAGGAATTCAAGAAGTTCAAAACCCCCATACATGCAACAAAGTTGAAATTTTAATTCTATAGAATTTAAATAATATTTTTTAACCCTTAAACTTGCCAAAAATTTCTTCCAAAACCTGGGAAATGGCCTTTCTGAGACACTAGAATTTCAAAACCTTCCGAGGGAGGATGCTTCCGGACCCCCCTAGCTAAAATGCCTTGCGCGTTCGGCGCTCGCATACTTCGTGCCTCATTGGCCCCCCTTGTTAAAATGTTCTAAAACCGCCACTGCTTACACCGGGTTTGAGAGCAGGTCGACGTGATTTTTCCGGCGAAAACTGTCTCTGAGTCGACACTGATCAGTTTGGATGTCTCCCGCGATGTCTTCTTTCGTGTTATACTTTTTATAGCAAACAAATCCTCGAAAACCCTACAATGAAACCATTTTAGCCACAAATACAACAAAAAGGCAAATTTGCTGTTATTTGAAGATCATTTACACTCATTTTCACAACTGTATGTCCATAGATGCGTTCATGTACCCTGTAACATACCTACGTGATTAAAGGTTACATGAACAGCTAGTGTGGGCTTCCTGATGTGGAACATTGCAAGGAATGCAGAAAGCTTGGGCGAAAAAGGAAAAATACGGTCATAATGGAGCTATCTTACAAATTCTAAACGGATTCAGACCCAATATACTCCCTCCCGTATCCTGACTCTCGACATCATCGGGTCCAAAGACATTAACCCAATTCAGTCCAGACTGTTTTTGGTCCTCAGCGGCCGCGAGGGGTGAATGTGCCGGCAGCCATTACCTCCAAATTCGACATATGACCAGCAAACTTTCGCCTATAAATGTGGGTCGAGTGTTTGGAGTTCAAGCTCAGAATTAACGTGACCCATAATTGTGATATATAATAAATTTTCACCAGTTAATGTATCACCTAACAACAGAATGCAAAAGAATTTTGTTGCAATAGAAACAAAATAGTCATCATTTCATAATAAGTAAGATAAATTATGATGAAAATTCGAGATGTCAGTATTTTTAATACTTTAATTGACCATTTTTTTAATGCTATACTTGACCAGTTTTTTTATTCTTCTTGGAGATTTGTCATAAAACAAAATTGCTTTCTTTAAAAAAATGTTTTTTTCTGTAAAAAAGAACCAAAACAAAAATATGATTTCCTGAATTTTCGTAACAGTACGTTTTCAGAAATGTTTAGAATTTTTTTTTAGTTGATAATTATTGTAGGTTTTATTTCATAAACTTTAGTGTGATACGTTTTCGGCCACTGAGAAAAATCATATTTTATCACACTTAAAGGATACAATATTTTACATGAAAAGATCTTTGTTCAAGGATCCAATGAAAAGCCGCGTATGATATTTTATTAGATCAATCAGATCAAATGTTTCATAATTCGTATCTTGGTGAAGGTTTGTCGATTTCAGTTTGTTTGTCGATTTCAGTTTGTTTGTCGGTTTCAGTTTGTTTGTCGATTTCAGTTTGTTTGTCGATTTCAGTTTGTTTGTCGATTTCAGTTTGTTGGTCGATTTCAGTTTGTTTGTCGGACGTTCATTCTCTCCGGTCATGTATGGTGTACCCTCGATTCCTCAGTCCCAAAACCAAATTTAAATATAAACTATTTGCCAAAAGGGATTTCCCGCTACTTTACTTTACCAATTTTTGCCTGATTTACTAACTTTTCCCCAAATTTTTAAATTCTTCGCAAACTTTCCGGTGTGTCACACTCCACACACACACCCTATAACTACGGCTCTGATTGTTATTTACTGCAAAAAAAAATCATACAGAGATGTGCTGGGGGCTAGAAAACAATCTTATGACTGCCTTTGGTTTGAAGTATTTCCCAACACGCGTATCAGGTTTTCTCGTAACTTTTATCTCGCTAGCATCTATATACTTATTGCTTTTATGAACTTCCACACCGAAGTATATGTGCCATAAATAGCTGCTTATTGCTTTGTAGAGTAGCTGCATGGTTGCAGTGATCTCGTAATGAAAAAAGTGAATTCGCTTGAGATTATTATTAGTTTATATGTACGAACTTAAAATCCAAGGTAGTGGAAATACCCATCTTAATCTAAATTGAGACTCTAGGCCTAATCAATGATTTTGATCGGTCAATCATTTTATTGTATTCATGAACCACTCAAGCAGTTAGAAAATTGTACCCAAGATAAGCCATAAAAGTGCAAATAAAGTAAAAAAGAGCAACGCTGCAAATCTAATCAGTCTAAAATAAAATCACAGGCTGAACATAATTATCTACAAAAAATCTTGCAACCTAAGAAGTATGTGTTTTCCTGCCCATGGTTACTCCTATGGAGGATAGGCGGTTAAAACCATGGTTACGTGTTTTAAACTAGTTGCTCCTTCACCATTCCGGTTTCCGTCGATCGGCAGGATCTCTCCTCTTCACAAGTAAAATTGTCTAAAGTAAAACACTAGTAGACTGATCCTGCTTGCTAAGAGTTAACCCCACATAGTCGTTTTAACTGAATTCTAAAATTATTTTCAAACCAAATAAGAGCTTGAAAGAAGATATTGTGAAAAAAATTCTTCAGCATCCGACTTAATTTTCAATTTTGCATTGTAATTATGCTTTCAATGTTTTTTAAATTGTATTTGTAGACCATCAGATGCATGAACATAGTCTGCATGTATTTTAAAACAGCACATTTTAGTATTAAATTTATTTCTGCTAAAGTCGGTTATGGTTTATTTATTTCTTGGCCTAGAATATAGCTTCCGAAAGCCTAGTGGTGTAACCAAGCTGTATTCCGATAAGCTCATTGAGGATGAGGAGTCCAGTCGACCTAAAATCAAAAAATTTTTTAAGATGTATTTAAAAAGATTTTAGGATACGCTTAGGAGATTTTTGTTCGGGGGCCCTCGTCACCCCCGTTAGCAGACTTAGTGAAGACAATTTCAAGGCTTTAATTCTCAATTGTCTTTCCAGATTCATCGGGGGTCCCATAGAGGTCGGATGACTCTTAGGAGATGCTCTATCACTGACAATAGTCCGTTACGCCACTGAACATATAATTGATATACTTGTATAGTGGACACGGGCGTATTCTGTGTTTTATTCCATAGCTTTGTTCTACGCGGCAGTATGTCGAGACAATAATTGCTGCGAGGAGTTCTTGTAGTTAATCGAATTTTATGTACTGATGCATGTGATGTGAAATTGCTTTATCTAGCAGTATGATTACCTAGCTTTGCTATTGTATCCTATTCTCAGTATTATTATGAAATTAGTATTATTCAGTAATGCTCTTTGCCGCATCCGCAAAAAGTCAAATGAGTCAGTTGATCACCTCATAGCAGACTGTCCTGTATTAGCATCTAAAGACTATAAGGCTTGCCATGATTGTTTAAACCAATACAGCCACTGCAATGTGTGCAAGCATTACAACATCAAAGTCCTTGATAAATGGTACGATCACCATCCTGTAGAGGTCACCTATGGAAAAGATGTGACAACTCTTTGAGCTTCACAATTCACACAGACCGTACCATCATGGCTAATAATCCAGATATTGTTTTCTAAGACCTCAAGCAAGGACACTGACATGGCAGTTCCTTATGATAACAACATTGCGACTAAAGAGTGTGATAAACTTCAGAAATATAAAGACTTGGAAATTGAGATCACCAGAATAAAGTAAAGTAAAGTAGAGTGTCTTTATTTATACTGGATAACCCTCTCAGCTATCTGAGTTGGTCTCCCTAGAGGTCCAGTAAGGGCCTACCCTCATGGGTCTAGTGTTATGACAGGAGGAAACTGGAGTACCCGGAGAAAACCTGCGATGCTTGGTAGAGTCAAACTGGGCAACACTCTTCTCACATGTGACCAAGGTAACTTTTAATCAGATTACTGCACGCGGCCGGAATCGAACCCAAGTCACAGTGGTGAGAGACACTTGCACTACCACTGTGCCACCAGCACCCCCTAAGAATGTGGAATCTAAACACAACAACGATTTCTAAAACTAGTTTCTACACTCATTTCATGTGTGGCACACCAGATTTTCAACTTGTCTACCCACTTTTTAACCCAACGCAAAACCCACCAGCGTGAAGACGTCTTTAAACATGTATTACGGATGAACCCATAATATAACGTAGAACCTATCCCAAGAAACCAATGGAGATAAGTGGTAAAATGAGCCCACATGAAGGCCAGGATTCCAGCCAACGATCTTTGTTTTACTATTAACAGATAAGGCACATTGAACTCTGATGAAAAAAGGTTACAGCTGTAACTCTGACCAGAGAAACCCAAAGAGGATAAGTCGAGAAAATCTGTACTTGATTGTGATGGGAATTTGAACACGGAATACGGGACCTGCAGTTCGCTAGAGCGATGGTCTTTCAGTTGAGCAACCAGGCCATGTCAGGTGCAAGGAAAATTGAGTTCACTTTTACCCATGCACCTGACCAGGCGTGGCACTCAGATGAATTACTATTTACAATGTGAGCAGCGGTTTTATATCGGATATACAAACATGATCCAAAGGCGAATGATTGTATGTGCGATACAACTCTAACTTGAATGTTGTGAAATACTCATGGAACGAGTACATTTAAACACTCACGTTCATCAAAAATGGTGAAAATTCCAACGATTTTAGCCGAGGAAACATCATGAAAATTTCTAGAATATCAGATTTATCATCGAAAGATGTATTGCGTGTGGTTGTATCAAATTCTTTTGATTTTTATTCATGACATATTAATGGTTATTATAGTTTGAAATACCTTCTAACTCATGTGAGTTCGCTGTCACCACATGCATTCAGTCGATATGTCACTTGAAGTAGTGTCAAATACTATGCCTTCTGTATGACCTGAGTTTGCAGTGCCACATATACAGTTGGATGTCGTAGTTGAACTAGAGTTTAAGGCTTGTTTCACTATTGTTCGATGTCTTATATACTCCCATTTTGCAAAAGGGTTCACCAGAATTAGATAGAAAGATAGGCTCAGTGAATCATTAAATTTATAAATTCAAAATATACACATGCAAATGTACACGAAAATAATGCTTTAGAGTTTATATGATCCCATACATATTTAGTTTCTGTTTAGAGTGCTTTTTCATTCCCATTTATCAATTTTTAATCACTTAGCTTGTATATATGTATATGCTGTGGACTACCTAATGGAAAAAGTTGTTTGTATCTTGACCATTTTTAATGAAAATGAATGTTTCCATTAATTTGTTTCATATGAAATTTGCAATATTATCGTCGGTATTGTGTCTTACATACAATCATTCGTCTTTGGATCGCAGTGTACGGTCGATAATGTCCACTGCTTATCCTGTAAGCAGTCAAAACTGTCTTACGTATTTTAGTTTGCTACGTGGCTTGAAGTAGTGTCAAATACCTCTTATCTCACCTGCGTTCGCTCTCCTGCATGTGTTCAGTTTGGTCTATCTCCTAAAGTATTGTCATTTACATTACATGTCACCTCAATTCACTACATCAGATACCTTAAAATGGGTTTTTCACTTGAAGTAGAGCCAAATGCTTTGTATCTCACTGACTTATGAATAATTAGTCATATTTGAAGTCCTAACTCTAACGTAAAACATATTAGGTTTTTTTGTGCGGCGTTTAAGTTTGTATACTTCCTCCTTCTCTGAGAATGAATCTAACATAAACAAAACTCTTCTTTGGCTTACTTATAATATTTTTATTCGTTTAGACAAAACTGGCACTGTATTGAAGAAAAGTGCAGAAGAGAACAATCGTGGTTTTGGTCCTCGTTCAATGCAGTTAGTGTTCGTTTGCTGATCATTCTATACAGTAATTCCTCGGCTTGCTTTTGTGCGTCTTCTTTTGTTGGTCAATCATAATTTCATCTATTTCTCATTAATCAAAGTGTTATTATTATTATTATTATCATCATTAATATCAATATCATTATCATTGTTTTATTAACTAATGTTAATAAAATGTTATTATTATTATCATTAATATTATTTTCATTATTTAATTATTGTCGTTGTTTTAAAGTATCTGTTGCTACTGTCTCTGTTGAGAACTAAGAACTCGTTTCACTCTCTGACGAAGGGCCATAGCTCGAAACGTTAGATATGATAAATTGGGCACTCCACCAACCTTTTAACTTTATTTGCTGTTTTATACTGCCTGCGCAGCATTCCATTTTTATATCATTGTCTGGAAGCTTTCACATCATTCTGTATCAAATGCTAGTCTTTTGTGAATGTCATTTTAAGAGATTGTACGTCTCCTCGCATCACTAATCAGAAAGAAAACATTTTAAGTCCCTAAACGTGATCCAGTTCTATACATTAAACCATATGAACTCAGATGGTTATCGAAGGGTACGTAAGTGTACAACCTGAAACCTTCTGATGACCAGTGAAACACTCTAACCATTGAGGCAACATGGACTGAGATTGTGAGTGAAGGTTACATATCTGTACAACATGTAACTTTCTGATGAACAGTAAGATATTCTGACCACTGAACGTCATGGACAGAGATGGTAATCTAAGGTTACATATGTGTACAATCTGTAACCTTCAGATAACCCAGTGATTCACGCTATCCATTGAGCTGCATGGACTGAGATGGTGAATGAAAGTTACATATGTGTACAAACATGTAACCTTCTGATGACCAGTGAGACACTTTAACCATTGAACTGCATGGACTGAGATGGTGGGTGAAGGTTACATATGTGTACAACATGTAACCTTCTGATGACCAGTAAACACTCTAACCGTTAATACCATAGACTGAGATGGTGTTCGAAGGTTATATATGTGTACAGCGTGTAACTTCTGATGACCAGCGAGACACCCTAACCATCAAACTACATCGACTGAGATGGTGAGTAAAGATTACATACGTTTGAAGCTTGTGACCTTCTCATAATCTGTGAGACGTTCTAGCCATTGAGCTACGAGGACACGAGGATTGTGAGCGAAGATTGCATATTTGTTTAACCCGTTACCATCTGACCGCAAGTTACATGCGTTAATAAATCGGTTGTAAAGGATTTCGGTGATATGCGGGATTAGACCAGTATTAAAAGTTTTTGGTTCCTGCAAACCTTACATCATGGTGAAAGACATGCTTTAAGTTATTTTGCCGTGATATCCAAACAACTTCGAGCGTCGATTGCTACAACTTTAGATGCAATCGAAACTATTAACTATCCGGCATTTTTAAAAAAGGGTAAACATCAACGTATTATGAAAAGACCCAGTTGACAGACCACCGAATGCAAGTTAGGTAACAAAAAGGTATTTTAATTGATCTGACGAAAACCTTCACTCGATTATATTTTCCTAATTTAAATTCATTGTTTGTTTTACCTTGGCTAAAAAATGTTTCATATTTTCTTTTTGTTAGGTTTGAGATTCGTCAACAGGGAGGAAGTATAGCCATTCGTGCTTGCGGTGCCTTTCTCCTATTTCCGGCCCAAGCAGTCTCAAAGCCAGTGATCTTAAAATGTGAACGCGTGAGGTACAAAGACATCCCAGTAAAACCAAGAAAAGGAGAGGCATTCTGTAGCAGAATTATTAAGATGGAACCTGAAGGCTTTTCTTTTGCTAAACCAGTAACTGTTCTTCTCTCCCACTCAGCCGCTGAAGATGGTGCATATGCTGACTATTATGACTTAACTATACAGAAATTGACTAGAAAATGTGACGATTTAGAAACCGAACGATTTAGTAAACCTGAAGGTACAATATTATCATGAATATTTCACCGTGCAGGTTATTCCGGCTAAAAGTTCATAGTTTTTAGATGCTTTTATGCAAGAAGTAGAGCAAAGTTTACTTTTTGACTTTAGATCTTCCAGAAGAAATTGTTTCAGATTTTATTGACATATATGAACATTTGCCTGTTGCAAAAGCCAGGATCCGAGAATCATGCACATTAGTTGTGGCTACCATGTTCAGAGCCGACGACATTATTGTGAATCCAGATGAGCCTTACGAATTCTCCAAGTCGTATGGAAACGAGGCTAAGCTAAAGATCGATTTTCCTGTCGGTGCTGTGAAAACAAAATGCTGTTTAAGAGTGCAGGTATGTGTATAAACCTATCTTCCTCCTCATCAGTGGAAAAGGGAAGTGAACGCTTAGTGCTTTGGTGCTTAGGTATATACAAAAATATCTGATACAAACGGCAATAAGATTAAAAGAAAACAAGGCCCTTACAAAAATTTTACCTACAATTTCACGTATGAATTTGATATTTCACATGCCAATGGACCTTATGCATTATCGCTGTGCATCACGGTAGTTTAGTTACCATCCGTGAAGCCCACTGAGTTACTTCATCTAAGGTATTTTAAAGGGGACTTAGAAGCTGGGACGTGCCAAATTTATCGGAGGGTAAATTGATGAGTATCTTAAATAATTATCACGGAATTTTGGTCAATTTTCGTAAACAAAAAGGGTAGATTTTTCCAAATGCTTCATCACCTGGGCATAAAAACGATCGCTCGTCAGTTAACCGGCTTGACGTGAAGACATGTTACTTTCCACTAAGTTTATACTTGAAAACAAAAGTCTTTTCAGGCGAAAATCTAGTTCATGCAGAAAGTTTACCAAACAAAAATTCGTTAAAATCAAACGGTAATTGGTTGTTTGGGAGCGGTGTTGCTAAGCAAACGGAAGAGTCTCGATAAACTACCACTATGAAAACTGTTCTTTACAGTTTTATTCGTAAATAATTTCTTTAAGCAAACCTCCGACGACCCTGTACATTCTTACGAAAATTCACATGTCAATTCACATGTAAAAAACCTTTGGAAATGAAACGTTTTTACATATGAAGTTGGTACCTTTTCACATATGAAATACGTAAATCAGATGTGAAGTGAACTGGTTCAAAATTTTACATGTGTAATCTTGGTGTACGAAACATGTGTTTCACATATGAAATGAGAACATTTTCACATATAAAATACCTAATTCACATGTGAAATGAACTGGTTAAAAATTTCACATGTGAAATCTTGGTGTACGAAACATGTATTTTACACATGAGATTAAACATTCACATACCAAAATTAATATCACATATCAGATTTTCATTTCATATATGGAGTTGAAACAATGGAACTTAGGCATGATCGCAGTGCATCACGGTAGTTTATTCACCTTTCAGGAATTTTGGAAGGTGGAGGATGCTTCCTTCGAAGTGAAGTCATGAAGTATTTTTACAAAATTGCAACGGAAGATTCGCTTTTGAAACAGAAATAAATGCTTCTACCTGTTGAACATGGCTTGTCTTGTCTCTCTTGCGAGTATTAGGCCTACAACTATAAAGATTATCGAAATATAAAACTTCGCGTGCGATGGCATTACAAGCTTCGATCAAGGTAGTTCTCCAAGCTTCATGAGCTTTTACCAATCTGAATGGTAAAAAGGTAACCAGATGTTACCATAATTTCTCAGTAGCAACAAAGTCAATACACATTTAAAGTAAACGATATATTTTTTAAAAGCATACATGTTTCGACAACTTCAAGATGCCATCTTCAGTGCAGAATGAATGATGTGAGGTAATATGATACAATAATATATGAGTTAGGATATGAATAAATTATTTACAATTGACGAGGAAGCGATCTGCTTACAAATACAGGATTATTTGCATAAAGTGATGATAGGTGTATTTATAAACTGAAAATAGTATTGAAGTGATGAGTTTGGACGTTGAGATCGGGATTGATTTTGTTGATGTGAAGAGCCTCTTTGATTTTGAGGGAGAAGGTTGAATGAGCGGAGTCGATGATTTTAAAGCAAGAGTGTGAAAATTGATTTTTACAAGAGGGAGAGGCGTGAAGATGTTTGTAGATGTTTGAGTTTCTGTCCCGTATTCGTGTGTTCCTTAATCCTGGTAGTTAATTGTCGAGAGGTTTCACCAATATAACGGGAGTTACATCCTGCACAGGAAAATTAATGTACTACCATAGATTTGGAAAGATCAGGAATTGGATCTTTGAAACAAAAAAGGCTTTTCATCTTGTAAGATGTAAAGATAAGTTTGACTTCAATGTCCGTGCAATAGCGTTTAATGAGTTGTGTTAGTTTACGTTGTGTGTGCCGTGAGTAATCACCTATGTAAGGCAGTTTGAAATAACGTTTGTTGCTAGTTTGTTGTTCACCGTTTAAGTTGGTTGCGGAGTTAGTGGTGTCAATGTTTTTGTTGTTGTTCAAGTAGCGTTGTATAGTGTTGTTAATGAAGTGAAAAGGAAAAGAATTGCGTTGTAAGGTGAAAATTATGTTCTTTAAGTCCTGTTGAAAGCCGTTTTCTGTGTTATTCAGTTTCCGTGCTCTGTCTATCAACGTTCGTATCAGTCCAGTTTTGTAGGTTAATGGTGTGAAGCTAAAATAGTTTGTCAGTAGTCCTGTATACGTTGGTTTGTGGTAGGTAGAAGTGACACAGTTGTCATGTGATTTAGTAAGTAAGACATCAAGAAATGGTAGTTTGTTGTCTCGTTCCGTTTCGTATGTAAAGTTTATGTTGTTGTGCTGTTTGTTGATGTAATCGAAAAATAGTGAAGCCTCATTTTCGTCATTAAAAACACAAAAAATGTCGTCAACATATCTGCGATGAAATAAAGGTTTATTGTTGTTGTAGTCGTTAAACCAGTTCCGTTCGTGAAAACCCATGAAAATGTTGGCTAAAGTGGGTGCTAGGGGTGAACCCATACATACCCCGTCCGTTTGGTCGTAGTACTTACCGTCAAATAAAAAATGCGTCTCAGCGGAAGCGATGTTAAATAATTGTTTTAGTTCTGTTCTGTTGATGGTAAATGTCGGGTTGTCAGTAAGAATTAAGTCAATAGCGATATCTATAGTTTCGGTTAGTGGTATGTTACTAAAAAGGCTTTCAACATCGTAAGAAATAAAGAATTTTTCTTGTGGAGCGTTGGCGTTAAACGATAAGAAATCATCGACAAAAGTGAAAGAATCTTTGGCGGAATGATCGTTGGGTGTGAGGGGGTTGAGTAATGAACTTAGGTATTTGGCTAGGTTATAATTATACGAATTAATAGAAGATACTATAGGTCTAAGCGGAGGTGTGTCATTAGGATAACGCAGTTTGTGGAGTTTAGGTAAACCATATAGTCGAGCAGGTTGTGAGCCTCTGGGGAACATGTCTTGAAAGGTTTGTTCGTTTATGGAGCCTTTTTTCTTTAACTTACGTAAGAGTCGTTGTAGTCTTGCTTCACGGGAAATTGTGGGATCTTGAGAGAGTGGTTTAAACTTGGAGGTATTATTTATGATAGAATAGCAAGAGTTCACGTATACTTGGCGATCCATAATGACCACACCATTCCCTTTGTCGGGTTTAAGGACGATGATCTTCACGACGATGATGTCACACTCTTGCTTTAAAATCATCGACTCCGCTCATTCAACCTTCTCCCTCAAAATCAAAGAGGCTCTTCACATCAACAAAATCAATCCCGATCTCAACGTCCAAACTCATCACTTCAATACTATTTTCAGTTTATAAATACACCTATCATCACTTTATGCAAATAATCCTGTATTTGTAAGCAGATCACTTCCTCGTTAATTGTAAATAATTTATTCATATCCTAACTCATATATTATTGTATCATATTACCTCACATCATTCATTCTGCACTGAAGATGGCATCTTGAAGTTGTCGAAACATGTATGCTTTTAAAAAATATATCGTTTTCTTTAAATGTGTAGTACCCAAATGTCCTGTAAGGAAAATAAAACTGTGACGGTGCATTGTTTCTCACCCGTAACACTGAGACCGGGTTGTTCTTGATTCATGTATCTTACAAGGTCGTGTTGGAATAAGTCAGATCGGCCACATATCTTCATGCAGGCTTTGATACATTGTTTGATCTAGAAACCAAAACATTGAGTGCTTTGGTGCAAAGATAACCGGTTACACCTTTTGTTTTTTCCTTCTTTCATATAATTTTTGTTTACGTCGAAGTTCTTGAAATTTAGTTAGCGGTTATTGTTTTGCTTTTTGCGCCATTTGAAATATATTATGGACGTTTCACTTCAAGCTCCTGTAAGAGTTGATGTACGTCCACCAATTAAAGCCCCTGATCAATTTCAAGAGCTCCGTTATTGGTACTTTTAACAGCAACAAAGTTAAAACCTTTCAAAATGGATGACAGTAAGTTGTAAAAGAAAAGGTGGCTCAACATATTCTTTACTTTTCTGCACCTACAACAGTGTAAAATTTTGTTTTTGTGCTTTCACAAGTACCCAAAAGGGTGCAGGACATGGGCAAACATGAATCAGCTCGTTGGATTTTACAAAGCTGGCATTAAAAAGCTGCGAGTATGCTTGCCGCCTTTTTCAGGGGGTTAAAAGTTGTATGTTGACAAGGAAAATTGATACTTTCAATCCTCCTGAAATACACTGAATAGTGGAAAGCAATTTAATGAAGGTAAATCTGTCAATTGGAAATGAGTAATTGTTTTTCCCCGTATGAGCCTTTTACTACCGGGTCACTTGAGGCAAAATATCTCTAAATTATATGATGAGAAACATCCAATACTTTAGATGAAAAGCGCAAAGTTTTGTCCATCAAATATGGAGTGTGTACTGTAACTAGAACACATCATAGCAAGTTACATAATGTTTGAATTCCATATGAGTTTCTAAAATCATATCCGCAACTTTTAAGGTATTTTCTTATTTCTTGTAACCAGCTTGTAACTCTTTCTTGTATGCTGCCACTAAGATTCAGGGACCGCAGAACGATATTTTGACTGGGAGGGCTAACAGGGGAAGATATCATGTCCCCCTGAAAAAATTAAATTCAAAATTTCTGAGACGGTCGTGAACACTTCTTATTTTATTGATTACTCAGAAATCACAAAACTCTGGTTATATTAACAAGAACAACTAAAGTACTATCAGCTGGTCACTCAAATATTGGATATTTTTATCGGATATTTGAAATCATGAACTAAAATGCGAGTGTGGTTCTCGCTATGTAGGTAGAACAACCCAACGGTTAAGTGAAAGGATCAAGCAACATGTGCCAAGTGTTATACGAAACAAGACAATATCATTAAGAAATCAACCGAAAAGGCAACGTACATCTGCTCAAAAGATTAATTGTGACTCGGCAATCGGTCTACACTTGTTGTCAAACAGATGTTGTGCCAATAACTATTCACACTCCAAATTTAGCATCCTGGCAAAGTACCGCTCAGCATTCTTTCTAAAGATTTTGGAATCCATGTATATTGACGTGATATTTTTACATCAGGTATAAATATAAGCTGATAACTCATTTCTCAACAGTTAGCAGACGTTTGCACCTGAAGAGTGGTCTCCCGAGATGCATAGTGCTATTTCTTAGCATTTATTTTCTCCCTTTGTGTTGATTCCTCTAGTTGTTTTCAGAACTTTTTTGTATAGCCATTCACCATGGTTAAGACGTTTTTCAAAGTGATACTGAAATATTTAATTTCTTTCCAAAAAGGCCCCCCCCGCCTCCGCGGTCCCTTACTTTATAATGCCCAAATCACTTCCCAAACACAAAGCAACCATGGGCCTATAAAATCGTTTGCACCAAAAAAAGAATACTTAATGTTCTTAGTAAAATTAAGATAGATACTGTTGGGAATAGAAATCGCACATAAGTTTGGCATATTTCAATGCTAATTTGAAGTTGTTTCTTATATCACATATTAAGCACTCTTCTTATCTGGCCAACAAGTGAAATATATATTCTGAAACCAACATCGTTCAGGTATCAGCCGGATTCTAATCATTAAAGTATCATATATGGTAAATAGCATGCTTGAAATATCTCCTGCAAATTATCGAGCATTTTCTTTAGAGCATGGTTCAGGATGATATAATATGTGACAGACAACTATATATAATGGATTGCTGAAGTCTTCTTTGCTGGAGCCAGGAGATGATTTGATGGTGACAGAGGTTTCATTATCGAATATATGTCACATGGGGTTGAGCTTAATGCATGTATACCTACATTCCTAAATGGGGCAAGTCAGTCCTCTGCTGGCGAAAATTGTAAAACTTAGAAAAAAAGTTACAGTTGTTTGGTTTATGTCAAAAAAGCAATCTGCTGAGTCAGATATTTCCAGATACTGAAATATTACTTTCCTTTTGCTATGCGATTAGAATTAATCAAAGTTTGGGTGATAATTAACTACCTACGGGATCTTCTTTTATCTTCCATTAATACAAGAATGGAAACGTAGGACAAAATATTTAATATTAAACACGGAGCGACGCTATAAAAGGGTAAGCTCCTCCCACATTTCTGGCTTCGTATGGCGGTTGCATGTTTCAAAATGGCGGGCACTTTGAAGCGTGACTGAACTGGACAGCGTAGAGCTCCACAAGCGTGTCCTAGAGCCTAAAGTTTACAGAAATGCTTTTAAAATGTGTTTTTAAAATACAGATAAACAATATATAAAGCAATAAATGGCTGAACGTGCCACATTTACTGATTTTTCTGGTTGTTATACGTCGTATTATAATCATTCGAGATGTCCTGCGCATCTTCATTCACTTATAGTCATCCTACCCGCGTAGTGTTTGGGCACGATTCACATTTTATTACGTCCGCGATGTGTCATAGCCATCTGTATTCTTTTTAGCGCATACTTGAAGCTTGTAATATTATAAATATAAACAAAAACTGGTGCCACTTTCAAATTCATTTGTGGCAAATATGCTCGGTTGCTCTCATCCAACAGCTCGGACTTCTACCTCTGCGCAAAGCACAACTCCGCGTTCTGCGGGGCTTAGCAAGTATGATCGCAATAAAGCCTACTACCAGAAGAATAAAAGTACAATTAAAGAGAGCAAGGCCTACTACGGCTTCAAAATGGAAGTGAAACGCGATGAGAAAGGGCGCTTGGTAGAAGTACATAAAAAGATCAACACCGTGAGGAATCAGTTACTGTCCAACGGAAAATCGGCAGGAAATATTGAAGTGATGGAATTGCTCTTGGATTGTTGGCTCAGTCAAAATAGTTCAAATGGCCAACAGGTGCAAAATACTATCCAGGCAGCAACGTCGTTGCAAACAAATTCATCTCCTATATTCTCCTCAATTGAACGTGATATTCGTCCACCGGAAATTAGTCTGAACTCAATTGACCAATAACAAACGACCTTTCCTTAATCATAATTGACAGGCTGAGAAACTCAGCCTCTTCTTATGCGGTCGCTCCATGTTTAAAAGCATTAAGATCTTAGTAACTACAGACATATTTATGTCAAACTTAGTAGTGAGTTGCCTTAGGTGGCATAGTAAGCCTAAGTTCCTTTTGTGTAAATTATATTAAAATTAATCATCCCGTTTTACCTCCCCCTTCTCAATGAAGGAAAACACAAAAGGTGTAAGCGGTTATCTTCGCACCAAAGCACTCAATGTTTTGGTTTCTAGATCAAACAATACATCATAGCCTGCATGAAGATATGTGGCCCATTTGACTTATTCAAACACTCTCTTTGAAGCTACATGAATGCAGGACAACCCGTCCTCAGTGTTACCGGTGAGAAACGATGCACCGCCACAGTTTTATTTTCCTTACCCGACATCTGGTTACCTTCTTACCATTTAAACTCGTAAAAGTTCATGAAGCTTGGAGAACCACCTTGATCGAAGGCTGTAATGCCATCGCACGCGAAGCGTTGTTTTGATAATCTTTATAGCTGCGGGCCAAATACTCGCAAGAGAGAGAAAATAAGCCATGTTCAACTGTTGAAAGCATTTCTTACTGTTTTAAAAGTGAATTTTCCGTTGCAATTTTGAGAAAATACTTCATGACTTCACTTCGAAGGTAGCGTCCTCCACTTTCCATAATTCCTGAAGGGTAAATGAACTACCGTGATGCACTGCGATTTTGCATAAGGTTCCAATGTTTCAATTCCATATGTGAAATGAAAATCTGATATGTGACATTAATTTTGGTATGTGAATATTTAATTTCATATGTAAAATACATGTTTCGTACACCAAGATTGCACATGTAAAATTTTGAACCAGTTCACTTCACATATAATATACGTATTTCAAATGTGCAAAAGTGCCTATTTCGTATGTGAAACGTAAATTTCATATGCAAAAACGTTCCAAATGCATGTTTTTCACATGTGAAATGACATATGGAATTTTCGTAAGGGTGCATAGGGTTGTCGGAGATTTGCTTAAAAAAATTACTTACCAATAAAGCTAGAAAGAGCTGTTTTAACAGTGGTAGTTTATGGAGATTCATCCGTTTCCCTATCAACATCGCTCGCTTATAAGCAATTACAGTTAGACCTTTATTGAATTGTTGTTTGTTAAACATTCTGCATGACCTAGATTTTCACCTGAAAAAGCTTTGCTTTTCAAGTATAAACTTAGCGGAAAGTAACACATCTTCATGTCAAGCCGGTTTATTGACGTGCGATCTTTCTTATGCCCAGGTGATGAAACATTTTAAAAAATCTACCCTTTTTGTTTACGAAAATCGACCAACATTTCGTGATATTTATGTAGATACTCATCAATTAACCCTCTGTCAAATTTGGGTCGTTCCAGCTCCTAAGTCACCTTTAGAATACCTTAGATGAAGTGCCCCAACGGCCTTGACGAATGAAACATAATCTTACGGCTGTAAATTTAAACGAAGAACTTGGTACGCGGTAATGTCTACAAAAAATTCGTTCGTGCTCAATTCTTTTTCAGGTGATTCCAGCCCAAGACATAAAGGATTTTAAGACAAGCCTAAATGATCAACTGATAAGTTTCCCAGTGATTAAAGTTTCTGGACAAGAGAAGCCTTTTTTAAACCCAGTTAAAGTAGAGCTCGATTATTCTACAGTTGATGTGGAGGCTGTAGATGAGGAGTTTCTTCCTGTTGGGAAGAAGCTTCTCCTTTCATCTAAATATGGTGTACTGCTTCGGAATCACAAAGATTCCTTGGGGGAACAAACGTGGAGAAGTATAACAGATGAGTGAAGTGCAAGGATAGAACGAACTCAAAAGGATCGATTGAGAATATCATTTTCCGTCATGCATTTTTGCAAGTAAGTTTGAAATTTGTTCCATTACGTTATTACATATATGTCCCATAATATGGGACATATATTATGTGTCTGTGATAATGCAGCTCAACACTCTACCAACTGTACTACAAAGCCATCCAACCCGCAACCCTTAATACTCCAAGGCAACACTCTATTAACTGCTCTACAAGACCACCATACTCACAACCTTTGGTATTTCATTCCAACAGTCTATTAACTGAACCACAAGACAATCCGATCCACGACCTTTGATACTTCAGTCCAACGCTCTACCAACTGAACTACAAGACCATCCTACCCACAACTTTTGATACTCCAGTGCAACACTCTAACAATTGAGCTAGACGACCATGCAACTCATAGTAGAACTACAACTCATAGAACTACATGTACACCATACCCGCAACCTTAGATACTACAGTCCAACACTCTAACAACTGAATTACAAATCCTCCAATCCATAACCTTTCATACCTCAGTCCAATACTCTAACAACTGAATTACAAGGCCATCCAACCCACAACCTTTGATAGTCCAGCCCAACACCCTAAAAACTGAATTACACGACCATAGAACCCACGACCTTTCATACTTCAGTCAATCCCCCTAACAGCTAAGTTACAAGAACATCCAACTCACAACCTTTAATCCTCCAGTCCAACATCTTACAAATTTAACTGTAAGACCACCATATCCACAGCCTTTGATACTACTGTCCATAACGCCACAGAGTTACAAAATCACCCAACCTGTAACCTTAGATACTCTACTGTTACATCTGGGGCAAAACCGTCAAACACACAACTTTGATATTTTTTCTCAGAGAATATGAATTTGACGAACGTCCACATTTCGTCCATCATATTACCAAGATCTTATATGCTTGTTTTATGTAAAACTCATCTCATTCGACAACATTATTAGCCTATCGTTGCCACCACCTTGGGGTGGCGTATGCTGAACGTACACCTTAAGTCGTCACTTAAGTCTCGATAACTCGATGGTTGGAATGTCTCATTAGCCAAGATAAGGTTGCTGGTTCGACCCCCATCTGGGGCTAAGATATCGTTTTTCTGTGGTAAGAGCTTCAGGAACGCTCACATCTTCTCCGTAAAAGCGAGTGCAACTAACACACATACAAACTTCGGTTTGCTGGGATATCTTTCATTCTGTTTTTAAGCAGGTTAGCTGTTCAGAAAATGGCCCGAAAAAGTTTTGAGTGACGACAAGACAAAGTTGTCATTTTTTGCAGGCTGTATTCAGCTGTCAAGAACAACGAAAAGGCGAACGTAGAAAATCTGGATGGCAGAAGATGTCATTCCGACGAAGCGTCACCAGGTGTCAAAGCAATTTGTTTGGCAGGCCTCGAGAAGACTCGTTCATCGCAAAAACTTTCTGCAGTGTTGGCTCCAAGCACTGAAAAGCATAGTGTGAAAAGACAGTGGGGTTTTGAGGGAGAATTATGCAACGATCCCATTAGATATAATGATATGGTCTACTTTTGTGTGCCGTTGTCGAAGCAGAAGCATTTAAATCTTCATGACAATAATATCCGGTAAGTTAAAAGTCGTGTTAACAGCCTAAACGTAAGGATAGTCAGTTAAACCTGGATTAATGATTTCATGATACCTATATTTAATTGTACATATCTAATCGACAGAAAAATGTAATAACTCGGGAAACTGTGTGCTACGTTTAAGCAGAAAACTGAAATGGAACGTTTCCAGTGGGTGAAATTAAGCCACCCTTGCTTTCCCGATCTTGCATTGTTTACCAACTTAAATGTGATCGATGTGATGCTGATTTTGTCAGCTACATGTGACGGCACGTGTATCAGCGAGTGATCAGCGAAAGATCAGCGAAAGATCAGCTTATAAGGTTTCTAGAACTTTAGTTTGCTCTTTTGCTTGATAATGAAGTCTAGATGACGTCGAAAGGTTGCTTTTTATCGTTAGTTTTCTTATTAAATGTTTTCAACGAAGGTTGCTTGTCGGTAAACGATATACTAGACGGAAATGTTGACCATTTATTTGCATTTAGATTTAGTCCACTGAAGTATGCGATTAAAACATCATTTTAATTCACACTAAACTTTAATGACTGAAATGCCACCATCTTTTAAAAATTGTTTTTCTCTGTTGAGTCACGAGCTAATTGCATGAGACCGGTTCAAAGTCAAACGGGCACGACGTTAGATTGCTCCCGACACAACAACCGGGGTACATCAAAATAAATTCTTAAAGAATAATAGGATGTCACGTAGTAACCGTGACGTCATGTCACGTGAGAGCGTGAGGAAAAGTGCGGAACGTCGAGACGTGTTGTTATTGTGTCACTTTCAAAATAGAGAAGTATACTACAGTCCATAAGTGTTGTTTTAATTGTTCGCCAATATTACTGGCGTATAGTTGTGTTGTTAATTTCAAGGGATTGATTAGAATCACCAGTTGATGAAATCGTGACATGTGGTCAGTGGCCAATTTTCGGACATTTCTAAGTGATGTACTGCTGAATACCTGAGTACTTTCTTTTGTTTGAACAATCATATCACTTTTTTCTTCAAAAACTCGAATATTTCAAACGGACCTTTTTAACCAGCGGAAACTCGTTACTCAGGCTACTGAGCTAAGCCGAGCACAAAATTTATCTTTGAGTTTTTGGGGTTTTTTTCTATATCGTAAGAAGGAATCCTTTTGCATTACTCTATCCCAGTGTACTTTGGTACTATCTTTGGCAACCAGTGTCTCCGCTTCGGCTGCCTTTCTTCTAATTTTTTTCTTGCTTGTCCCAAATTAGCAAATTTATGCAATATATCTCGTCAGGCCTTGAGAAACTGAGGCATTTTGCATGCTCGATTATCACGAGTTGTTTTGTATCTTTGATTTTGCTCGAGGGATTACAGCAAATGACTTTCCTTGATACACCCTGCTACGTTAAACGGTATTTAGTACGCTCGTATTGTTTAAATGTTTATACCCTTATGATCCTCACTCAAACTTTTAAAGGGATTTTGGGTCAGGTTGTCCCATGTCCTGACAGGTAAAACAGTCGTAGCAAAACTAAGTGCGGAGTTGTCAAACGAAAGGTTAAACTTATGCGTGGAGCTACGGGGGCTAAAGAATTAATAATTTCTTATTGCTATCGATTGCACTGGCCAAAACTTTGAAGCAAGAAGCATGACAAAAGTCGAAAGGCAGTTAAGAGAAACTATACAAAGCGAAAGAGAGATTTCAATTTCCGTTGCGAAGTAAGAGTTATCTGAAGACTAAAAGGAAGCATTGAGATTGACATGGGTGTCACATGTCAACCGCAAACTAGCTTCCAGAATGGTATTTTAGGTCTATTTGAGCATACTAGACGATTTAAACTTTTCGAAAAATGGTTGTTGATTGAAAATTGCGAAAACTTTTCCGTACGTAAAGGTTGTTTACAAACAATTTCACGCATTGCCTTTTGACCTCATTAACTGGCTGGAGAAGCTCGGTAAACGAAATATAGTTAATCTATACGTTCCTAAACAAACAGGGGCCGCGGAACGATATTTTGAGGGGGGCTGACAGGGGACGATAGCATGATCCCCTGGAAAAATTAAATGCAATATTTTTGAGACGGTCGTGAACACTTCTTATTTTAATGATTACTCAGAAATCACAAAACACTGGTTATATTAACAGGAACAACTAAAATACTATCAGCTGGTCACTCAAGTATCGGATATGTTTATCGGATAATTGAAATCATAAACTAAAATGCGAGTGTGGTTCTCGCTATGTAGGTGGAACAAACCAACAGTTAAGTGAAAGGATCAAGCAACATGTGCCAAGTGTTATACGAAACAAGACAGTACCACTAAGAAATCAACCGACAAGGCAAAATAACTCTGCTCAAACGATTGTGACTCGGCGGCAATCGGTCGAAGCTTGTTGTCAAACAGATGTTGTGCCAATAACTATTCAGACTCCAAATTTAGCACCCTGGCAAAGTGATGCTCAGCATTCTTTGTAAAGATTATGGAATCCATGTATATGGGCTTTATTTTGATGTTTAATTTCTCCTACGTGGGTTGAAATCATTGCCTTAACATCAGGTATAAATATAAGTTGATAACTCATTTCTAAACCAGCTAGCAGACCTTTGCACCTGAAGAGTGGTCTGCCGAAATGCATAGTGCTTCTTTTTAGTTTTTACTTTCTCTCTTTGTGTTGGTTCCTCTAGTTCTTTTCAGAGCTGTCTTGTATAACCATTCACCATGGTTAAGACGTTTTTCAAAGCGATACTGAAATATTTAATTTTTTCCCAAAAAAGTGGATGGGCTTCATCCCTTCCAGCCCCCCCGCCCCCGCGGCTCCTGACAAAATGTTGACGAAACCAGGCCGAAGCGGACTGTAACATGTAAAGAGGAATAATATCGTTTTCCCTTCGCTAAAACGAATGGAGTATGGTAAATAAATTGCAGCGACTGACGATCTCAGGACCTTAGCACAGAGCTAAAGAGATTTGAATTACTGAACTTCATTTGTTGGGTGCACCTTTCTACTCAGCAATACGACATATTCCTAAGGTTTTAGAACTATAATATTTATACTGCTACAAGTAGCATTTCAAGAGGGGGGAAACGCAAAGGAAATTATTGTCCCTGGCGGCACTTTCGCTAAGGGCAGCAAAATGACAAGAAAATGCTGAAAATTCTAACGAAGTGCACCGAGGAAAGATCTCCTGAATATTACAATGATCATTTTTAATAGCTGGGAAAGCTGTTCATTTACTTGGCAATATGGCTGTTGGTTTGATAGATATGTTTAAAACCAGTTATGTGCTGTCTTTAATTACGCCATGAACATATAACTTCTTTAGCAATATTTGGTGGTTAACAATATCGAATGCGTTCTTGAGATCCGGAAAGACGACTCCGTTTAGCTGACCAACGTCGATCTGTTGATAATTTCAAGCAGTTCAGCAACAGTTGAATAATTAGATCTACGGCCATGCTGCGAACTATTAAGTAAATTATTTTGCAATTAGACTGAAATAAAGTTGGTTATGCAACTGTTTCTCCTTAATTTTTGCAATAATCGACTTTACAGATATCATCCTTTGGATCATCTTTATATACAGTAGTAACTTTAGAAATTTTCCAGTCATTTGGAAATCGACTGGAGGAATCCTTTCCAAATCTCAAAACTGCACTAAGGATTTTCCTCAAGATCTGTGTCAGCGTGCCAACATGCCAAAGGTTTCCAAGTTGAAATTGAAGAAAAGATTACAATCCTCTATAACTCTGTCTGGACTAATTAAGCAACCTGCTGTCTTTTCCATCGAGCGTGAATTGACAATTTCGAGTGATTTTCACAACGTGATAAACGAGTTTGCTTCGTTGAAAGCCAGGAAGATGAGACATGGATTACCTAATCAGTTCTAGTTCAAGCAATAAATTGTAAAAGCATTTTGAATTATTTGGTCGTTTGCTATTCAAACTTTCGTAAACTCAGAATATATGTACTTGAGTCGATAATAGCAGATTAAACCAAGAGAGTGAAAGGAATTATTTCGTCATGTGGAGAATCACTGACTTAGCAGTACATACGCCAGTACAGCGAAGCAATCAGAAATCCCATCTGGGTCCTGCATGGTTGCTTAACAGTATGAGCGTTGTGCAGACCTCAGAAGGCAGTGAGTTCAATCCCGATCTTGAGCTCAAACATTTTTAGGTTTAGTGGAAGAAAAACAAATAGGGAAAGTCGCAAAGAGCAAAACAATTGTATTCGATATGCACTTTTAATTTATTTTTTTTTCAATTTTTGTTTTTATTCCTCGTAAGATGCAAAATATAGAGTTTCTCTTTTAAAGTGATTTTGCTGCGTTTTCGATTTTACAACCTCGTAGAAGGAGGTAGAGAATGACATTTTGTAACTTCGTCCCAGCGCATAATGCGCTTATTACTCCGCTGGCTACCACAGTCAAGTTGTTTCAAGTGAAAGCAATGAAACGAAGAAATCAAGATCATTTCAAAATAAGTGAATGAACGTTAAAAAGAACAGTGGTTTTGCGTATTACAAAGTCGACAGCATGTTTTTAATAACAAGCAGAAACGTGATGGAGTTAATGTTGATCAATGTCACCGTATGCTGTAAAAAAGTGCAAGTGATAAATGTGACGAAGTCAACTAGAAACTATGCAAGTACAGGATTCTCTTATATCTAATTTAATCATCAAAAAGCTAGTGATACTTAACTTACTGACTAACTCTCACAAGTGACACATTGTTTATAAAAATGTCTTCTCTTTAAAAAAATAAAAAATTAAGAAAGGTGCACATGCCCGAGTTAAATGTCCAATGATCAGTTGTCCGTGTAAACGCGCACCAGACGTCTTGTTTCTAGCAGTTTTTAGATTATGTTGGACATGCACATAAAAAAAAAAGAGAAAATAGAACTGGTAAATGTTCTTTGCAATTGAGGAAACAGTTATGACGAGAACAGTTTCTTTAATACGAATGATTGATTTGTAACTTCACATTTATTTCGTTTAGATTATTTGAAGACGAGATAAACAAGCGATGTAACAATATTAATCATGAAGCTGTTGTTGAAAGGGACATGCGCTTTTTATGGAATGAATGTATTAGCAACAAACATTTTGGCAAAGATTGTTTGGGTAAATGTTCAATAACTCCTAAACAGACAACAGGGCAGGTACGTCTTAAGATAAAGCAAGGAAAAATGCCTTTTCTCGAAGTATTCGCACATTACTCTAAAAATCCGTCATTCATCTAAGTAAAACATTCCTCAGAAGTGTGTTACTTCAACTTGTGTTGTTCCCTCAGTTTTCTCACACTAGATAACAGTGCTTCACCAAGAAATGACACTCCTTAAATTTTGGTTCCTTCAACTCGTGCATATTGTTTTCTTACTCTTCTCACTCTACAGTAACGCTCAGTCCCCCACCAAGATAGGACACTCCTCAGAGGTTGGTTACCTTAAGTTGCGTTGTTCCCTCAGCCTTCTCACACTACAGCAACACTCAGTCTTTCACCTAGACAAGACACTTCTCAAAGGTTGGTTCCCTCAACTTATGTTTTACCCTCAGTCTTCTCACACTACGGTAACAGTAAGTCTTTCACGTAGATAGAATACTAGTCAGAAGTTGGTTCCCTTTACATGAGTTATTCCATCAGTCTTCTCACACTCATTAAAAGTCAGTCTTTCATCTCGATTGGACAGTTGTCAGAGATTGGTTATACCTTGACTTCCATTGTTTCCTCAATCTTCTCACTCTACAGATAGTGTAAGTCTTTCACTTGGATAGTACACTCTTTAGAGGTTGATTTCTTCGACTTATGTTGTTCCCTTAGTTTTCTCATACTTCAGTAACATGCATTCTTCTCTAGTTACATGTATGAATTCCATTAGAGTTTGGTTAACTCGAGTCCTGTTATTCTCAAAGTCCTCTCATGTTGTTCTATTGTACTGTTCTCGTCTTATTTCATTTGTCCACTTTCAGGCTGAATTCCGTGAGGCTGTTGCTGGCACATCTGAAATATCGGGATCTGCGTTGGCGATACAATCTTTAGAAACAGGTTAGCTTCGTAAGCGAAAAGTTAATATGTTTCGAGGAATTTCCAGGAACAAATTGTTCTAAAACACTAAAATTGTTTTTCATCGAAATTTTTTCGTTGAAGCATTTATTGATTTCTGCTTGTTAAACGTGAAGACAGGAAAGAATGCAAACAAGGGAGGGAACCAAACGCCTTAAAGATAATTATAAATTTTTCCTACTAAGTCTTTGAAAACTATGCATTCGGTTATTTTGGTCAAAACTTCCTGGGTTTAGGAATGCAAAAGAAATGTCGGAAACCCAATTTGTTGCCGAGGCGACATCGTTATTCTGGCACAGATTGGAAAATTATCCTGGGCGAGAAGTGGGCGGCCGAGTCACTACAGACCTCCCTGCGGGAACACTGTCGTTTTAAAGAGGAAGTAAGTGCAACGGGTAATATAAAAATGCAATTAAATATGATGTAAAGTAGAAAAAAAAAAGTATCTGCGTTATTCGTGTTTGCTCGAGGAATATAATTCACAGTTTACTATTCCTTCAGATCTGATGTCTAGAAAAATTCTCAAACAAATAACTGGAAATGGGTCCCTTAACGCTAAATAGTCAAAAATTTTCCAGTGGAGGATTCCATATGTAGTCCTTTCCAAGAAAACTTACGTATTATCTTAACATAGAATCCCAGCACTAACAGCGATATCCTTTACTCTGATTTCATTTTGGTCATGTCTAAAAACACTCCAAAAGGACACTTTGAGGGTGTTTCTTTTGAGTCGATATCATCCAATTCCCAAGATTACGAAGTATCTCTTTATGAGTACTATTCTTGTTTCTAAGTTTTGGTTTTCATTATTACAATTATTTTTAATTATAATTATTATAATTGTTAATGCTACTATTGCTGTTGCTTTTGTTAATACGCTTATTATCACCATTATTATTATTATTGTTTTTGCTATTATTGTTTTTCAACACAGTCTATTTGAATAAACTGGAATAAAACTAGGAGCAAGTTGCTACCCGCAACCTAAGGTCCAAGAGTTATATGTGCTTCATGTCCATAACCCTTCGTATGATTCTTGCTGTTCCAAGTAATACTGTCTTTCGCAGCATTTCAATTGGTATTACAGTCCCAGTCTTTTCCAAAAATCCTCCAAGTCTTTTGGATACCGTTCCCAGGGCATCAACAACTATTGGTATGACTTCCACTTGATTTAACGTCCACATTCTTGATAATTCCATTTTCAAATCCTGGTACTTTAAAATTTTTTCCAATTCCTTCGTTCCCACCCTATTATCTCCAGGTACAGCTATGTCAATAATACACGCTGTCTTCTTTTCTTTATCTACTATAATTGAATCAGGTCTCCTGTGTTCTATTTCACGGTCTCATTGGATATTGAAATCCCACAATAGCTTATGACGATTATTTTCTAACACTCCTTGTGGATGGTGTTCGTACCATTTATTTGCATGTTCCAAATTGTATTTCCTACACAACTCCCAATGGACTTTACGTCCTACATTGTCATGTCTACTCTTGTATTCCCCTTGCGCTAACTTGCTGCATTCACTTACTTGATGTAAAACGGTTTCTCCTTTCTGACCACACAATCTACACAAAGATGAACTTATTGTTTTATCAATATGGAATTTAATATAGTTTGTTCTTATAGATTGCTCTTGGGCCTCAAAATCAACGCCTCAGTTGTAGCTTTCAAGTCCGCTTTTGTGACCCGCTCCCAGGATTTTTGTTTCTCTACATCATCTCCATGATCTCTCACAAATTGTCCATACATCTTTTTCTCTCTCCAAATTCTCTCCTGTTCTTCCTCTTCTATTCTTTTATATTCTCGTGTCTGAATACAATCCGCTGTTTTAATTATATTGCCTGCCCTCACACACTCCAGAAATGGCTCAACACTGTGTTGAAAATACCAGCCAATACTGTTTTTCTCCCTTCGAATACAGCTTTCGGCACCAATAAGTCCACGTCCACCTCTTCTCCTCGGTATATAAATTCAGTTAATATCACTCTTTGGGTATAACGCCCGATTCATTGTCATAAGTTTCCTTGTCCGTCTGTCCATCTCCAATAACTCATCTTTATTCCATCGTATTATTCCTCCACTATATCTAAGTAGCGAAACAGCCCATATGTTGATGGCCAATATCTTATTTCGTCTGATTTCGTCTTATTTCGTCTGATTTCGTCTGATTTGATTTAAGCACAAGTTTCAGCCTCCTTATATACTCCTTTCTAAATATTGTCTTCATTTCCTTTTCCATGACTTGGTTACATTCCAGTACTCCTAAGTACTTGTAGTCGTCTTCATCCATTTGCTTCATTACCTGGCCATCAGGTAATATTATACCATCGCACTCGACTACTTTCCTCCTCTTTAATATTAGTACAACGCATTTCTTTATACCAAATTCCATTCTGATGTCTGTGATTATTATTATTATTTTTATTATTATTATTATTACAATTTACACCATCCCATATTTTTGGGTGTTAAAAATTTCTAGAGACTTGAGATTTTCCTCCTTCAAAAATTATCAACATAACAGTTAGTGGTCGAGTGTAGATGCCATAATGTTCTATCGATTATACCCTTCACTTAATTGGCATTACCACCACTATAAATACTGTACTCATGCCCATGCTCTCGGCAACGACCTCTGTAGCTCAATTGGCAGAGCATCGCACTAGATTCGCGAGGTTGCGGGTTCGATTCCCAGTCGGATGGCCCAATGTCGCATTTTTCGGAACAGGTCCCGGTTGGGTCTCAAAAATATCTAGATACTCAAGATTTTCCTCCTTCAAAAATTATCAACTTAAGGACAGTGGATTGGGTCTTAACCTGCTGCGGGCGCCCAGTATAGCTCCAGGTAAGACATATAATACATTTCAGGTAACTTGTGGGGAAAGGAAATTTTTTCCATTAAAAGTGTCTATTAAAGATGACCCAGAGGGACTGCTCTTTCTCGCCCATTTAATCGAGTCAGAGTAGGTTAAGGGACGTACAGCCCTCAAAAGTCCCTGAAACCCCTCCCAATGCGTATATCCAGTTTCACTTTAACATTGCTCTGTTGCACTTCCAACCAGTTAAGGTCAGTTTAAGTGTACCACTGCAAGAGTTAAGTCTGGATATTGTTTTATTCTTTGATTAGTGCTCATCTGTTTCGGCATTTAAAGTTGATTCATCCTCCATAAACTAATTTTAGGGGCATTAGTCAGCTGTACAGACTGTCTGTCTGCTTAACTGGCAAGGCAGATGCGCCACTCCCTAGGTCATCTCATCAAAACCTGCTCATTTTATAGAGGTCACTGGCTCCGAGTCATTGTCCTGCCTACTTCTTATTGTTATTGTTATTGTTATTATTATTATTATTACTGCTTTTCCGCACAGTCCATTTAAATAATGGGATTAAAACTAAAGACGACAGGCAATGAAAGGGTACAGGTTCTGGCAGGGGCAAGGCCTGTACCTTACAAGGTGCCCCAGTGTAATATACAGGGAGTGAGCAAAAAAAGTGGCCATCCTAAATAATTATGGTTAACGTAACATAATCATCACAAGATGAACAGACGTGGTTAAGAATGATCGTTTTAGGATGCATGCGTCTCAGTAATTTCAAATATCATCTCAAATCTTAATTTTAATAACCAATTTTTGAAATTCACAAACGTTACGCAGTTTTTAATTATATTATAGTTTACAAATTCCTGGTATATCTCTTATGTCCGTCATTTTGAATCTAATGAATTTGTTCACACAATCGCCAATAAAGTTTATTTACAAACTACTACAGGCAACAACAGTAACTCAAGTACATGCCTAGTGTATGTACCATTCAATACCTAGCTGGCACTCTCTTCAATTTGATCACAGCTTTGCATAAACGAGGCATGCTCTCAATAAGCTGATGCAAGTATTCTTTGGTGATTGTTTGTAAGCCATTTTTGATTACTGCAAAAAGTTCGTTTTCATTTTCCAACTTTTGGTCTTTTATTAATCAGTCCAACTCAGCCCATAAATTCTCAATGGGATTTAGGAGAACCCATCCCCATTCATCAACATTCCCACTAATGTGCTCACAAGCAGATGATAATTGCGGTAAACGATTCTTCTCACTCCCAAATCATTTCTCAGATTTTTTCTCCATTTGAATTCTCTCTTTCAAGAGGTGATTTATGGTTTTGGCGGAAAATTTGACCCCTGTCTGAGCTTCTAGTTTATCAGCTAGCTAATGTTTGGTTGGGGTGCATGATTTGGACGTTTTAATAATTAAACGGTCACTTCGATCGGTAGTTTCCATCCAGAACCAGGATCATGACTGCAATCTCCACTCAATTTACCCTAATGCAAAGTTCTTCTTTTGTTTTTTTTCCCAGAACAGGTTGATATGAATTTTTTTGAAACTGTACTTGTGGTAATTCCAGCTTAAAGCAATCCAAGAATTTCATGATTCCTTCTAATTTTCATCTCAGATTTCTCGGTGCCGACTTTTTTAAGTCCCTTACTAGCCACAACACTTTCACATAAAACCTCAACGAAAACGTTCTAAATTGCACATGTAACTGGTTTTTTTGGCTAATAATGTTTTGTACTTAAGTTATCAACTAAATATTGTAGGATGCGCAATATTTTGATAATTTCATGTACAAGTTCATATCATGAAATTTGTAAGAAATAAAAAAAAATGCACTATGTTTAGCAGAAGACATTATCATAAAAAGTATTAAGAATTGACGTGTGTTCCATGCCAGCACTTAAAATTAGTATGTCAAAAGCTTTTTAATCAGATCTCCAAGAAAGCTTTTAAAAAATATATCGTTTTCTTTCATTTCTGTTCTTCCAGTGACAGTTATATCAAATTGACTATATTTTTGACGATGGCCAGTTTTTTTGCCCACTCCCTGTATGTCCCCTCGCATTTTGTATGTCCCCCTCTTACTCGAAAAAGTTCTCTATACTTCTGGAATACCTTAGCAGCAGTTTAAGTACTCTTCACAGCCAAAAGTCACCCATAGGCTGATGCGATCACCCCAGACAACCGCAAACAGTCAACAAGATAGTCGATACCAAGGAAGACAGTTAATATTCGCAATGTGATCTAGAGAATTTGAAGTACTCTCCTACTTCTAGAATCGTAATGGGTACTAATTATTACATTTATAAAGTATTATAATGCCTGAGCTAAGGTACAAAATGAATAGTGGGTAAGGCAAATCAAGGCAGTTCTAAATGGACGCAATCAGTCCACTCGAAAAATTGTACATACTGTGGAGTATATTACAACTATTAGCTCATATCCTTTTGATTTCTATCTTGGCACCAGGCAGCAGCAAAGAAAGGTTGACAATCAGTGGTCTTAATGCAGCAGTCTACAAGACAATCTGTACAGAGTTGAACAAGCAAATTCATAATAAGGATTACACAGCTTTGGCTGGACAATTGGGATATACCGCTGGCGAGTTACAGGAATTTCAACTGCAACTAGATCCTGCTCATGCTTTACTGTCTCACTGGGGTACTAAGTCTGGCAACTATGTAAACAAGCTGATTAAGATCTTGAAGAATATGGAAAGGGATGACCTCGTCAAGATACTGGAAGCACAAGGTAACTTTCATGTATTCGAATGAATCAATAAATACAGTAAAATAGGTTTGCATAAACTCGGCCACATCAGTCACAACTGCAGATAATCTCATAGGCAAGCCAAGAACGTCATGTCAAAAGGAATTTCAAGTAGTAGTACTCAATTTATTGGTCTGATACTCCACCAAATCTGGGTTTTAAGAACAAAGTTTGGAATTCTAGCTTAACTTATTAAAGGCCAGGGCCCATCTCCTTGACGAGTAAAACCGTCTAGCGTTAGCCAGAGTAAAATGGTAGAGCATGTCCTTGCCCTTTAATGGGTTAAGTGAAGATCTACGCTTATTTTGTCCGCTAATCTAAGATCGCAGAAACTGATCCGATCATGTATACCAAATTCTTAACTCAATTACATAGTGTAACCGATATTTCCTTCAACAGTGGGAGCTGCAGTTATCCATCCCCTGTAGTTTCTATTATCAGCGAAGAAACTAGGAATTTCCAACGCACAATCATAGTGGGTTTGAATTTTCCGCCGCATGACGTCAAGTTTTTTGCTTGCCTTGAAGAGATTTTTCACGAAATTCAGAGCAACCGTTGAAGGTTACTTTCCAATCATATTGCGGATGCCGTCTTATGCTCTGTGAGGTTGCTAAGGCATAAAAGATAGGATATAGAACGCCCAATTTGCAGCCAGGTGTTCAGTTGATTAAGTAAATAAAATGTCACATGAATCTGAGGAAAAAACTCACTTTTGCGTTGCTAAATTTTGTCTAAATTCAAAACAAAAACCCTACATACAGACAAAACTCCTTCAAGGGAGCGGGTGAAAACCGTAATAGATGAAAACGTGCTCGGTAGACCAAGATACAGTATGGAACTTGGACGTCAAGGGGTTAAGGCTAAACATACCGAGGTTATGGTTTCCATACCTTCGTGAGTGAAAATGAAGATTCACAATTAAAGATGTTGTAAGAAAGCTTTCATCTTGACCTGTTTCCACTCGTTGCTGTAATTAAAGACTCGAGGAACTTTAAGTTACTACTTTATGGAGGAGGGACATCATGCAACTGTGCTAAGTCAGTATTCTTTTTCATCCCTTATTTTGACAGACGCCAACAGTACTAACCAGGGTAAGCAAAGTGTGATTGATAGTGGAAGGACGTCTTCATCAAATGGGGCAGAAACAAGTACATCAGGTAAAACAGTTATTTTAATACTCTTTCTGGTCCAAGATGTCTTTCCTTGATGAGTAAAATCGTATGGCCAGAGTAAAATAATAAAACTCGGCCACAGACCGAATAAAGTTCAAGGGGGGGTGTTGCAGGGGGGTGATGGTAGCCCAGTTGTCTTTTAGTGGCTTAAAGAGCTTCAAGGCACAACTTTTGTTATGTGACGTTGGAGACAAAAGTGTCCTATTGGATATCTTTTTTCCAGAAAGCTCTCTCACGACATTCTCACCTAACGTAGGCCAAAACTTTTCCGACCGAGCAATGCCATTCAAAATCAGGTAAATAAACACGTTGCAAGTGGTAAATAACACGGCAGGAAATTCACAGAGAAACCACACGAATACGGTGGTGAAGTTACCCTCTTGTTTTTTTTAAAAAAAGCATTTTTAGCTGCTCATATTTAAAAATATTGACCAGATTTTAAAGCATTATATCGTGGCTTAATATGGCAAGCGCTATATTGAAAAAGAAGAAAATGGATCTCGTCGGCCTGTTCCCTTGAAAGACACGTCCGAGGTGTCTCGAATTAAACGTCGACATTTTGTTTTCTGGTTATACTGATCTTGGATGCAAAGGAGCTAGCTTCCTGTATGAAGGTCAACGCTGCAAGTACATGTAGATCATGCAAAGTTAATAGTTCAGTCTTTGGATGGTTTTAACGTCGGCAGACCAAGGCTTTCATGTTCTCCATGTTCATGCTGGGAGACTGGGAACGGTTATATTAAAAAAAGTCTGAAATACTTTGATAGATTGATTTTCAGCTTCATTACGAGCTACAATAACGAAGAAAAAAAGTAACTTTTTCATTCATTTTCTTTGGAAAGTTGCCCCGTTCAGTAGATATGAGGGTTTGCACTTGTAGAATGATGACGTCATGAATAAAGTTTGTATCATCAACAAAACGAATATTTGATGTGGTGATATTTTCAGAATTGTTGCTGGGAAGATGACTTCTGGACACTCAACTTTTTAGTTACCGTAGCAACGTAATTGATTCTGACCCTTATCGAGAAATAGCCTTGAATTTTCTAAGTCCAATAATAGCATCTTGAAAAAAGATGCTTTTATTTGGATTATGCCGTGTTTTACATATTTTCAAAATGTCGGCTGACATTGGTTTTTATTTTCTAATTCTTTGAATAATTTTGAGAAACGCCATTTTAGTTCATATTAAGGATCCCACAGGAAAGTGATAAACCAGTCAAAGGTAGTAGCAGATTTAAAGGGGATATGTAAATCAGTAATTGGGAAATTTTGATAAAAGGATCTAGAACCTACTATGTTGGTATGGTTACTAAGCTTTCTGAATATCAATTTAGTATCGGTATAGTACCAGTTGTCATAAAAGTGTGTTCGATGCTAAAATCCTCTGCAAAAGAAAATACTTCGTGCCGTGCTATAAAAGAATCTGAACAGATTAGTTTACAATGGACATTGATTTTACTCTAATTCTTTTCAGCTACCACTGAAGCTGCCGATAATGCCAAAGGCACTTCTAAAACACCGGTCTTTGTTCGAGATCTTGATTTTGATAAATAATAGAATATGCCTCCTTGCTAAATAAGACTTCAGTTCTAAAGAGAGACTATCGTGGACTTGCTGCAAAAGTAAAATACGGCAAAGATGAGATTGAATTATTTGCCGAGTGCGACAATCCAACCAATGCTCTCTTGCAAGAGTGGGGAACTGAAAACAACGCCACTGTCGAATTCTTGGTCACCGTAGATCTTAATCCTGGTTAAAGGAACACGGATTCCCCTTGGTTTTTTGGGTGGTAATTTTACCTGACCTCGAGATTGAGACAACTGTCACCTAACTGGCATTGTGAACAGATCATTTACATACAGGGCGGAAGTGAAGATCTGTTTAAGTGGAAAAATTCATTTCATTTTAGAACGGAATGTTGCGATGATGATGTACCTTCCGGCCTCACCATATGTACAGACATTAAACTTATTAAATACAGGTTTTTTGTTCGCTGGGGCCGGGTGGCGCGGATGGGGCGAATGTAGTAGTGGTCGATATCTTCAAATTTTGGTTACGTCAGTGAACTTTCACCCGAAAAGTTTGAAGTGACCAGAGTGGAACATGCATCACTGACAGTTCTTTTGCGTTACAGAACAGAGCAATGGTAGCCATGGTGAACAGGATCTAATGGAGATTGACAACGCACCTCAGTCGACGAAAGAAGAAAGCAAAGCATCTGGTAAGGAATTACTTTTAAAGTAAAACAATATAAAAATAAACTATGTTATTTAAAAACTGTTTAACTCACGAAATATAAATCATATGCACTATGAAAGGGAAACGTTTTTGACAGCTAACTCATTCCTCACTAAATCGTAGAGCAAAATATTAGAGAAACTGAACATGTTTACCCTTAACGTATTGGTCGTGAACTGATCATTTACGTACAGGGTGGAATTTAAGATCTGTTTAAGTGGAAAAATTATTTTCATTTTAGAACGGAATATTGGGATGATGAAGTGACTCCCGGCCTCACCATATCTACATACATTAGACTTATTCAATACAGGGGTTTTTTTGTCCACCGGGTGAGTGTAGTCGTGGTCAATATCTCCAAATTTTGGGTTTTGCTAAACGGATTCAGACCCAGAATACTTTCTCCCGTATCCTAATTCTCGACATCATCGTGTCCGAAGACGTTAACCCAATTCAGTTCAGACTGTTCTCCTGGTCCTCAATGGCCGGGAGTGGTAAATTTTTTGTCAGTAATTTTCTCCATATCTGGCAAATGACCAGCAAACTTTCACGTATAAATGTGGGTCGAGTGTTCGGACTTCAAGCTAAGAATTAACGTAACCCATAAGTGTGATAATTGATAAATTTTCATCAGTTAATGTATCACCTAACAACAGAATGCAAAAGAAGTATGTTGTCATTGAAACAAAATAAAGTAGTCATCATTTCATAATAAGTAAGATTATAAATTATGAGGGAAATTCTAGATATCAGGTTTTTTAATACTTTAATTGACCAGTTTTTTAATACTATACTTGACCAGTTTTTTCATTCTTCTTGGAGATCAAATGCTTTCTTTAAAAATAACTGGGTTTTTTTGTTCAAAAAAGAACCAAAACAAAAATCCGATTCCCTGAATTTTTGTAACAGTACGTTTTCAGAAATGCTCTGAATTTTTTTTTAGTTGATATTTATAGTAGTTTTTATTTCATAAACTTCAGTGCGATACAAAATTTTCGGCCACTTAGAAAAATCGTATTTTATCACACGTAAAAAGATACGATATTTTACATAAAAAGATCTTTGTTAAAGGATCCAATGAAAAGCCGCGTATGATATTTTATTAGATCAATCAGATCCAATGTTTCATAATTCGTATCTCGGTGACGGTTTGTCGATTTCAGTTTGTTTGTCGGATGTTCATTCTCTGCGAACAAAACGAGCTTTTTTGAAAGCAACACCAGACAAAAACTTACCAGATGCCTGGTCCTCATTTTAGACTGCACGTTAGTGTTTATGAAATAAACAAAATGATACATGGACACTTGCTGATATGGAATTTATCTTCAAGTGTTCTGTTTGATATGCCACCAGTGGCATATCAAATTGAACACGAGAAGATAAATTCCATATATCCGAGCGCCCATATATTATTTTCTATTTGCCTCATTATAAAGCTAATAGAATTTTATTAAAAAGGTGAAATTTCAGAGTTATAACTGGAAAAATTTTACCGTCATAAAATATCAAAATCATCTTGAACATTTTCGCCCTCCTCCACCTCAGTGGCCTTACCATAAAATCTCTGCAATGATTTCCATCTTTTGCAATTTTTAGTTTTAACTGGAATAAAACAAAGCCATGAAAGTGATCAATCACCAGTGGAAGGAGAGCCAAGCAGCAAGAAAAAAGACGAAACTGGTTTGTGGAGATTAAACAATAAGAATAAAGGGGAAACAGAGAGAGAGAGAGAGAGAGAGAGAGAGAGAGAGAGAGAGAGAGAGAGAGAGAAAGCTCTTTGTAGGACTTTTCGTTTATAGTATGTCACGTTTCTCAGAGAGGACTAGAAGGTCCTGAAGCCGTGAAGCTGAATATTCCATTATCCTAATGGTTTTCATATTTCGTCCAAAATTTAGCACTTTCTTCTGAAGGTTTTGCTCCCCTGAGAAATTCACTTGCCCCTCGCTTACACCCACAGACTAGGACATCTGGCGTCACTGCGAATATTGTATTCTTGTAAACGTTTCACAAATTAAATTTCACACGCATTCTGGCCATGTATGGTGCACCCTCACTTCCTCAGCGTCAACACCTAAAGTAAATATTAACTAGCTACCAAAATGGATTTTGTACTACTTTACATTTCCAAATTTTTCCTGATTTACTATTTTATAGCCCGAATATTCTAATTTTTCAGGAACTTTGTGGTGGGTCACCCACCCCTCCCCCCCATAACTACGGCATTGATTGTTATTTCGTACAAAAAAAACTCATACAGAGATAAATTGGGAGTTTGAAAACAATCTTATGACTGCCTTTGGTTTGAAGTATTTTCGGACACGTGTATGAAATTTTTTTGTAACTTTCATTTCATTACCATTGATTTACTTATTGCTTTTATTAACTTGCACGCCGAAGTATATGTTTAAAACGATATTCTGATGCCTATGATATACCTGCATGTATATGTTAAACAATGAGCACTATAATTTGTTTAACTGTTACGTGTTTGTAACAGATCAATCGAAATATCCTAAACTTCACCGAAATTGTTTTAAGACACATTTATTTCAATTAGCGGCATTCAAAAGTTAATATTAATTGAGCAATTCCAAAATCTGACCGGTTCATTGATGCAATATTCAAATTACATCGTACTAACTTGCCAGTTTTATAATGTTGTTTGGTAGTTAGAATAAAGTTAGGATGAAGTAAGTCAGCAGGCCTTTTCGCACTGGAAATTAAGAAGAAGAACTGGAAAGACACTGTTTGCTTATGGCCAAGTCGGAAATTTGAAATGGACAAGGTACAAGAAGGCACCTGTTGAGCTGGGGAAGTTACAGCGTTTCGGTGTTGATCAATTTGTGAACGAAACTTTAGAGATTTAGGCCTTTTAGAGATTTTAATAATTTATTTTCCTGAGCTGTGCTAATGCTGTGATATTAGAACAGGGCTATGCAACATTACTGGACATGTTTTCTTGCTTAATTGAGTTTAAGTAACGAACAACGAGTTCTTCGCCACCGTGAAAACTACTTTCGATTTGGACTGGGGGTACACTTTCTAAAAATTTGATCACGAACTTTCCCTCATTTCAGAAATACTGGGAACTTATACTAACAAGAATTCGAAGTCAAAACCCAAATCTTAAACAGGCGATAGACTTTTCAACATATAAAAAATCATAAAACAGCGATTAATTATCGGTAACAAATTTAAACACGGTTTTCAAATACGTTCATACCATGGTGATTGATAATTTACGATAAAGTAGGAGAAAATGAAATAAACGCACTAAAAAGGTATACACAGTTACCATGATTTAGGTACTGCTGGACCGTTTAGTTCTTAAGAGAACTGTGTGAAACGTAAAGAGAGGTAAAATACTACGTAAAAAGTAGGCCTAAAGAATAAAGAAAGAGCACGATGCATTTCGGCAGACCACTTATCAAGTGCTATACGTCTGCTGACTCAAAAGAAGAGGAAGAAAGAAAGGAATCACCTGCATATATAGTCTCAAAACTAATGACATCAACCCGAAAGTATGCGGGAGGTTCAAATAGGGCTAGCTGGAAAACAAATTCCTTTTGCCTGCACAGATTCGGATCATTAAATTTTATACAAATGGTTCCATCACTTTCAATTGAAAGGCGGACGGCATTTGTAAAGAGTTTTTGCTTTCTAGCACTGAAAAATCAAATCTAATATACAGGCCAATAAAAGTCGGTTTCCTGTAAATGCTTGTCATGAAGCCCTTGTCCTATTCGTGCACGAGTACATTTAGGAAAGGAGGTTTATTGTCTTTGTCATACTCACAGGTAAATTTTAATGACGGATGAAGATTGTTAAGAGTATCTAGAAAGAAATTAGCTGCTCTGTGTTCATTAAATATTCCGAAAGAGTCATCTACATATCATTTATGCCACTTCAGTAGTTCGTGCAATGTAGGTTGAAACAGTCTAGATTTGTGATATCCCACAAAGATATTTGCTAAATCAGGGCCTAATGGTGAACCCATTGCCACGCCACCAATCTGCTTGAACATAGTGTCACCAAGCTAAATTCTACCCCCTTTTCAAGGGAGACAGCCAATACAAGTTCACGGAATGCGTCCTCAGAAATTTCCGGTGGTGTAATATCTGTACAGTATAAAGTTATGGTGCAAATACTTATAGTTTCATCCAACGGGATATTAGTAAATAGGCTTACCGTGTCAAACAAACACATGATCAGGTTTTTCGTGTCAAATAACTATTGACACAAAAATTCTGATCGTTCCGTCATTAAAATTTACCTGTGCGTCTGACAAAGACATATAAACTTCCTTCCCCAGCTGTATTCGTGCACAAGGAGGACATGGGCTTCATGACAAAGAGTTTAAAGGAAACCTACTTTTACTGGTCTATACACTAGATTTAATTCTTTCAGTGCTAGAAAGCAAAAACTCTCATTGATTAAATGTTTAATTAACCGTACCTATAAGATTTCATCTGAGAAATTTCTTCAAAGTGATCTAGAAAAGTTGAAATCTAGATTCTTATCTAAGGGCTACCCGAAAAGAACAGTTAATCTCTATTAAGTGTTCTTTTCAAGTGTTCTTTTCACTTTTAATCAAAGACAAACTAGTCGGACCCGCTAAATGTCCAGTCTATTTAAAACGTTCTTGGATAGGGCAAATTTGCTAAACTTTCGGACAATCGATCACGTTAAACAGTCCGGTATACCGGGGTAAAAAAAGCCCCGACTACATGAGATATTTCAGCCTCGGCCTCGCCTGAAATTGGAAGTGAACCTAGGAAGGAAGTTTTGGTAGTCTATGTTGTTATGGCAACTTGAATCTTCCTACATACGTCAATCGTCATGTGTCAATGAGTAAACAGCTCATGGGACCAAATCGTCCACATTAACAATTGTGCCAATTATTTCTTAAACACAGGGCCGTAGCGAGCGGGATATTGGGGGTGCTTCACCGCCCCAACTTTTTGAAATTGCGATATTCGAAAAATAACTTATCTATTCCGAAAGCAACGACCATGTCGAATCAACACCATTTAAATGAAGTGAACTAGGGAAATTACATTAAATTGACAAATTGTACAGAAGTTCGTAAACACGTAGATAACAAAAGCCTATATATGCAGTTTCTTACTTTTGTGATACCTTTGCCCATAACGGATACAATTTTACTCTGATTTTTCACCCAGATTTCAAACAGGTTTCCTTGTTAATTTTTGTTACCTTCTTTTGACTTCTTTTGATTATCGGGAAGATTCAGACAAAAATCTTTGTCATTTGGATATCTTCGCTCGGCACCCCTCCAACTTTGATATGCTAACTACGACCCTGGCTGAACAATACACCTTAGTTTCAAAATCAATGCAAAAATATGTTGAACTTAATCTATTTTTATGTCTAATAAGTACATTGGAGGAGCCGATTGGTGCTACGAAGCCTTATTTTGATCAGCTCATTGAGTCCAGTCAAGTTACCATCAAGGGAATTGGCAAGATATTTAAAAAAGGAAACAACAAACGACTTAACCAATCATGCCAATATTGATGTTGTAATCATCTCAGTTTGATGGTTTGATATTAACCCAGAATCGTTAATCGACGAGGGTCGTTTCCGACACTTCTTATTGTATAGTCTTCTTTTTAAGTAAGATGCAGTATTCACCACTGGAGCCAGGTTTTCCGAGTGGGAATAAAGTCCAAACGTTTTTTGCACTGCCTAGAAATTGGTGCTTTTTTAATTTTGAGCGTTGAAAACGCTACAAAAAGGCATTTTTTATCTCTAGTACTACAAAGAATACACGATATTTTTAATAAAGATAGTATAGTATTTTTGAGTATTCGATTAATCTTACCATTGGGAGCAATTGCCACCATTCTTCCTCAGTTGCGCCGCATACAGATTTTCATAATTACTCACATCGTTCGCTATACGTTTTGTCTAGAAATTAATATTTTGTGTAAGAAATGTATATTTGTATTGACCTGGGGATTGAAACCTTTTTCTTTCTACGTGCCCCTGCCATCTTTTACAAACTATTTGTATACCCCCATATTCCGTCCCAATAATAGTTGTTAATAGTACGTAAGCAGGTAGTGGCTTCGAGCTATCTGGTAGTCCCACCGCTGGGGAACTTACACGAGTACTTTATTCAGATACTCTCTCCCAAAAGAAAAAAATGTTACAGAACTCAGATGTTGATCACAAAGATCAATTTTTTAACTTTATTCTCCTTGATGCAATATGCCCATTTTCGGAAAAGGTTTTTTGACGTGACTGTCTTAATCAACTTTGTCAATTACATGATCATTAAAAACAAGCAAACTCTGTTAATAATCATTAGTCAAGTGTCACAATATTTCAACCAAATTTTTTATCTCAGATCTTTTCTGATTAAGACACGAGAAATATTTTCATACATTCCTGCAAAGGAAAAAGATGACAAACAGAAGAGAGTTGTTCTGATTAAATTGTGAACAGGGTTTAGTAACTACAGCTGTCGAGGATGCGGACAAAAAATCGCTTACTGAGCAAGTTTGTCGATGACCCCTCTCAAAACGCCTTGGCGTAGCCGAGGTTTGGAAGCCCTTGTTATTGACCGTATTAAAGGGACGTCATAGTCAGCATTCATGGGTACCTCAACAGTATCTTTTTAACCGTAACTTCTTTAGTTTGTCACACCAACACGACTATTGTGAACTTGTGAGTGGAAACAGTCTTTATAGGTTTGGTTATGCCTCGTATACATGAAGTTAATAATACAGAACTTAAATTTTCAAGAAACCTCTACGTATTATTGAAAATACGCGCAAAAATAGAAATGTGCATCAAACTGACCTAAAACTCACCAAATATGGTGATAATATTAGCGTAAAATGTTCTTTCTGCGAGGGAAGTCACTTCAAAAGAGGAATGGCAATGCTCTCGAGTTCTTTTACTAATTCTCAATGAAGCTTCCTAAGGCTATACTGACCTTGATTTAATACTCTTCGTTGGTTGGTTGGTTTTATAAGCGTGGATAACATTTCTCCTGGCTAAACAGAAATGAGTAGACAGCTTCATTGTTCAGTCAGTAAAAGGTTAACCGGTTGGACATAGCAAGAAGACAGCGCTATCCATTCTTTGAGTTGCAGAACTTGTGTGTTTTGATTGAGCGTTATCTTCTGATAAAAAGTTGGACAAACTTTAAAGAACCAAATCCATGCAGTAACTATGTCACAGAGTTGTCATGCACTTCTGATGTAGCAGACGGACAATTGTCAAGTGGACAGCCTTACATTTTTCTAGACGTTAAAACCCTCCATCCTTTGAAACTTGGTGACGAAACTTGTGTCTGGTGCGAGATTATATACCCAATATCTAAAGGTGTTTCATTTTGCGTATAATTGTAGAAAAATAATGGTGGATTATTCTCACTTTTCTTTTTATGAAGATTTACAAACAAGATATTATCTTGCTACAAACGTCTACAAATCCGCTTGCATGATGTTAAACAAGCCTTTTCCAGGTGGAGATTTTGAAGTTTTGGCCAAATACCTTTTATACTCGACTGATCAAACTGCCAGATTCAAACAGCCTAAGAATCCCTCGGACGCCACCTTGTTTCATTGGGCAACTCAGCCTGGAAATGATTTTAACAGTCTTATAGCAATCCTTAAAAAGATGAAAAGGCCTGACGTTATTGAAATTCTTGAATCAAAATGTAACTCATTTTCACTGCAACCGTCTAAACAAACAAACGTAGCGTAGATATAACTACATAGTCTACAAGGACGTGGACAGTGTTTTACTGCATTGCATAGTTCAACCTAACATGAACTAGTTGAATACCTAGGTCGAATTTGAATTTGCAATTGATCAAAAACTTTTGACTGCAATGGCAAGGAAGTGATCGCTTATTGACAAAGGAATAACACCACTTTTGACTACACGATGACTATTGTTGACAAACAGAAAGTCATTTGTTGAGGATGTATGTTCAGTGACCCTCGACGGTTCACTGATGAGCTGATCAAGAGAATGTAAATTTACAAAACTCAATAATTGGCAGGTTAAACTCATCCTCCCAGAATTTTGCACATCAATGTTAAAATCCCCCAACAAAATAAAATCCGAGCCATCAGGTAAATTTGATAGAATATGTTCGTGTTGAAGCAAGGTTTCAATGGCGAAGTCCGCTGCTTTGTAAATGCAAGAAATAAATAACTTCTTACATTTAGGACGATCGATTTCCAATAATAAAGATTCACAGGTTGTATTCTGCGTTAAATCGGTTTGGTTTTTAAACGGAATGTCATCTCGAGCGAAAACAGCTACCCCACAACCACCACGATTAGTTCTGTCGTTCCTCAGAACCGAATAACCAGACACAGAAATCTCTGAATCAGCTATACTAGACTTTAGCCAAGACTCAGACACCGTGAAAATATGCACAATATTCTCACTAAGAAACTGTCGGATTGAGTCCATTTTACTTACAACACTTCGTACGTTCAAATGGGCAGCTTTAAAACCACGAGTTCTGGGCATAAGAAGAGATGTTATGAAATTCGGTTCAGGATTCATTGAGATATCATTCGATAAGCAAATAAGCATTACAGCATAAGACGAGTTTAAGAGTAGGTGTAAACCAAGTCGAGCCTTAACAGCGTTCGAGACTGAACATGGCCCACTAAATCCAAATTTCCGTACCTTCGACGAACTTTGTTTCGGCACCAAAGTACTTGAGGCTTGTTGTGACACATAAAACATTGACCCAGGAGTATAGGCAAACATCCTTAATCGATTTAAGTCAAGAAGAGCAGCAAACGATAAATAAATAAACAATAAAAGACACAATTGTCGGACAGAACAGAAGGCACGACCACCCGCCATGACGACCATCCAGGATATTATTACCTCTTGACGAGTAAAGTCGTGCAGCGTAACTAAGAGTGAAATAATACGAGATCTATCTTGCTGCAAAAGATTTAAGAACGTATCTTCTTGTTGGTCAACAAGTTGCGGACTTGCAATAATATGACTTATAGGTAACTGTGGCGAATTCAACTTCGAATTCCGTTCCGTTTCTTTCGCTAATTTAGCTTTTCCAAACCACCTTATCATCGCAACATGTTTCATGGTGACAACAGTCATGTTTAACATGCTTTTAATTTTATATTAGGACATTCTGTACGCTTATCTTGGTCATTTCTAAAGGTTATACACTGTGTACGAGGTGTTTAAGTGATACGATGGTTTAAGGTATATAACCGCCTTATATTACCATTGGTGCATGAGGTTTTCAAAAATTAAGTTACCAAAGTTTGCAATTAGCTTGTCTCCGTTGACATTTCGTTCCAGATATTTCCATTTTCTAGGATATAAGGCTGATTGATGTTTGGATATGGTTGTAGGGTATATCGAACGATTCCAAACGAAATATTGATCGCGATTGTGGCGGATTAAAGGTTGGGGGAAAGGGGGCACTTTGGGGACGTGCCAACGGCTCCGCGTATTTTGGGGCCCCTCACAATTTTGGGGGCCTCGCGTTTTTTATAGAGAGGGTGTTTTTGGGTTAGAAATTAAACGCTGGATTCGTGTCCGTTCAAATTGTTATAGCAAAGTAATGGTGAAATAGGGTAACTGGCCCCAACTCTTTAGCTATCGACCTATCATCCAAACTAAAATTCCTACTATCCAAATAAAATTCTATGAAAGTTTGACGTTTGAATTACTGGGCCCAAGGTGTAACTAATATGCTGTGTAAGATGTTGAACCTATAATTTGTTTGAAGTGCTCATATCTAGTAACTGTGTGCATGGCTATATGTCTTAAAATATGAGGACTATAAGTAAACAAATTAGTTTCTAATCACAGAAATATGAACACCCCTCATTAGAAACTAATTATTAATTATTTAGTATTTCGAGATTTAGTATATCCAAATATTTTATTTTTTTGTATATATCATCGCCATTAAAAGCAGGGAGAGGGGGTTGAACCCCCTAAGTACTTGATACCAACGCCAATTGAAAACAGTTTTATTACTGCCATTGATTTGAAGTACTTTTGGACACGCGTATACACTTTGTTTGTCACTTTCATTTCACCAAATTTATATATTTATTGCTTTAACTTCCACATCGAAGTATGCAGCACGACAGCACGCGATAATGCGGCATTGTCGTCGTAGTATAACAATGTACAAGACCGAAATTACCACTGCGCATGTCTACTTATCTCTCAAAGGTGGGGTATTTTGATGTGCGTTGTGTATCTCCGAGTAAAGTTATTTGTTTACAGATGCAGTCGGAGAGTCAGAAACTTTACCGGGAAAAATCTCTTTGTTAAGAACGTTCCAAGTGAAAACACCTGTCCATAGCAGTAGTGTTTATTTGACATTCCGTGGTAAAGTGGAAAAACCTGGAATCTAGTGCGTAAAATACAAAATCTGTGGGAATAGTAGAACCGTGAACAATCAATTAATGAATATAAGTATATCTTAGTCGCTCAAAAACATTTATCATTTAACTTTGATGATCTGGTATTCCTCAACACACAAATATCCAAAGTGTGATCGTCCATATGCATTATGCACACCATATTTCTGCCGAAGAGATTAGATTTTAGGAATGTAAGAACAGCAACATTCAAGTTGGCCAACGAAAGTAGTAGAACGAAAAACGTAGTTTATATGTGCGAACTTAAAATCCAAGGTAGTGGAAATACCCATCTTAATCTAAATTGAGACTCTTGGTATAATCAATGATTTTGATCAATTAATCATTTTATTGTATTCATGGACGACTCAAGCAGCTAGAAAATTGTACCCAAAATAAGCTATTAAAGTGCAAATAAAGTAGAAAAGAGCAACGCTGCAAATCTAATCCGTTTAAAATAAAATCACAGGCTAAACATAATTATCTCCTAAAAAATTCGCAACCTAAGAAATATGTGTTTTACTGTTTATGGTTATTCCTATGGAAGTTAGGCGGTTAAAACCATGGTTGCGTGTTTTAAACTAATCGTTCCTTTTCCATTCCGGTTTCCGTCGATCGGCAGGATCTGTCTTCTTGACAAGTAAGTTGTCTTTCCAGATTCATCAGGGACCCCTTAGAGACTCGGAGGCCTCTTAGGAGTTGCTCTAACCCTGACCGTAGTCCGTTACGCCACTGAACATATAATTGATAAACTGATATAGTGGACACGGACGTATTCTGTGTTTTATCCCATAGGTTTGTTCTTCGTGGCATGATGACGAGACACAATAATTGCTGCGAGGAATTCTTGTAGTTTATCGAATTTTATGTACTGATGCATGTGATGTGAAATTGCTTTATCTAGCAGTATGATTATCTAGCTTTGTTATTTTATCGTATTCTCAGCTCTGCGATTTTAAAGTTGTAAGACATTTTGATTATTATATTTTCATGCCATGACTTGACTTCTCACAGCTCTACTGCGACGACCATTGTGTGACAGTATCGTTTGCTTAGCGAATTGACCACTTTCATAAAGCCATGTAGCACAAGTTGCTTTACCAGAATGGTTCGAAAATTGTCTTACCTCCATATCAATTTGGGCTTCAGCACACTTTGATTGTAGATATTTGGCTAGAGTATTGATACCGATGAGCTGCTTACTGTGCCTAATGTCTCCTGCTTCTACGTTTACAGGAAGTTTTCGGTAAAGTCGTCCACTTTTGGGATGCATTTCAGGTTTTCTTTCTAAAGATTCACCACACATCTAGAATTCCCTGGCTGTGCATATTGTTCAATAGATTTGACAAATACAGACAATTGGCAGGATATGCAGTACCATCTTTTTTCATTACTTTTAGTGTAAATCGTGCTAGCCAATAGCTGATTTCCCTCGGACTTGTAGTCTCCAAATTTACTGAAACATTTAGATATTCATTGTCCAGTGTCAAAATTTCGTTATTCCGATATTGTATACCCCCTGCCCCACTCAGTGCTATAGCGAGTTTCTTTGGGTACTCTTTCCTTTTCTCTTTTCTTTATCTCGCTGGTTTGTACTACGCTGAGAAAGCGGCCTGGTTGTGTTTTCTCTTTCGCTTAATTTAATTTAATTTAATTTAATTTAATGATCTTTATACATGGTAGTCTTGTCAGTTATTATAGCAAGTTAGTAAAACAATGATAAAGCTGTTTTTCAAAGGGCCGTGTGATTAAATAGTAAAGAATCTAAAAAATTGTCAAATCTATTCTAGAAGCAATTTATCCTACCTAAAAATATATGATTAATTAAAAACTAATTTACATCATTTATCCCACCTAAACATGTGAAATTAATTACGGGCTAAATTATATCTTTATTAAAAGTAAAGGTAAAGTGCCTTTATTTATACTGGATTACCCTATCAACTATCCGAGCTGGTCTCCCTGAAAGTCCAGTAAGGGCCTACGCTCATGGGTCCAGTGTTATGACAGGAGGAAACCGGAGTACCCGGTGAATACCTGCGATGCTTGGTAGAGTCCAACTGGACAACACTCTTCTCACATGTGACCAAGGTAAATTTAATCAGATTACTGCCCGCGGTCGGAATCGAACCCCAGTCACAGTGCTGAGAGACACGTGCACTACCACTGTGCCACCAGTACATTGATACTGTAACTTTCATTTCACTACCATTTATATACTTATTGGTTTTATTAACTTCCACGCCAAAGTATGTGCCATATCTAGCTACTTGTCGCTTTGTCTAGTAGCTACATGGTTCCGATAATCCCGTGATGAAGAAAGTGCATTCGCTTGAGATTATTATCGAATTTTTAAAGATATCTCCTTTTGTGAACTACAAAGTAAGATGACATGGTATGAACAAAAATATTCACCTGGTAAAAATCACCCTCTCTCTCCCTTAATATAGTGTCAGATTGTCAAACGACAATTATATTGTTAAGAAACAGATCCCCAATTATTGAACTGGAGAGCGTGATTCTTTAGTTCATTCTTGGATTGGTAAAAGTTTAGAGGACAGAGCTGATGGTGCTGGTGATGTGAACTGTGTATTGTAAAAATTCACACTAATACCGGCAAATAATGACGTTTTCTTTAAACTGAGAAGTAAACATACCCAGTTTTTGGTGACAGCTTTCTGTTGAGGAATTTAACACACAATGGCATCAGGCGTTCATAGTTTCACGCACACGTTTTCTCCCAGGCCATTAATAGTAACTTTCGAAGTAGCGTTCAGAACTGTTTTGCCCACAGTAGCGTCAAATTATATCTGATTCTCTGTCTGGTTGCGCTGAAAGTTAGTTCGCCCACTGTCACATCTATAATGCAAAGACCGTGTTTTATGCAAAAAATAAATATTTACAAAAAAACAAGAGATCTTGTATAGTAAAGCAAAAAACTCGAAGTAAACTATTGTACTATTAAGACTGCTTGTACTTTTGTCTTTTACAGTTGCCGCTGGAGTCAACGATAAAGCATACGACACCGACAAAAAACCATTCTTCGTTCGAGATCTTGACAGTAGCTTAAAAAGTAAGGTGTGTCAGTTGCTAAACAAGAAATCAGTTCTAAAGAGGGACTTTCGTGGACTTGCTGCAAAAATGAAATTCGAGAATAGTGAAATTGAATTGTTTGAGCAGTGTGACAATCCAACCGATACTCTGTTACACGAGTGGGGGACTGGGAAGGAGGCCACAGTGGAGAATTTGATAAAACTTTTGGAGGAGATAAAGAGGAATGATGTTGTTGACATCTTGAAAGAAGCTATTGCCAAAGAGCCGGAGAACAAACCTAAGAAGAGTCACGCGAACATTTTCTCATGTGAGTAAATTCTAAAAATATTTCTCGTCGACGAAATCTTATTAATAGTATAATGTATATGCAGCAATCTGATCGGCTGCGCTGATTGATATCTGACAGTTGATAGATAATGAATAGTGACGAGTAAAGTCTGATTTTTACGAGGCAGGATTTTCCGTGCGGACAAATGTCTTCTAATTACTTCCAGACAAAGAGAAACTTTCGTCCACTCGAAAAATTCCGCCTGGTGGAAGTCAAGCCTGATGCTTGCCTTTCGTTTCCTTTTCTTTCCTTTCCTTTTATTTCCTTTCATTTTCTTTTATTTCCTTTCATTTCCTTTCCTTTCCTCTCCTTTCCTTTCCTCTCTTTTCCTTACTTCTACCTTCCTCTCTTTTTCTTTCCTTTCCTTCCCTTTCCTTTCCTTTCCATTTCTTTACTTTCCTTTCCCCTCCTTTCCTCTCCTTTCCTCTCTTTTTCTGTCCTGTCCTCTCCTTTCCTCATATTTTCTTTCCTTTTTTCCCATTCCTCTTCTCTCCCCCCTCCTTTCCTCTTTCCTCCTTTCCTCTTTCCTCCTTTCCTCTCCCTCCTTTCTTTCTCTTTCCTCTCCTCTCCTCCCCTTTAATCTTAAGACCCTCTAAAAGGAGTTGTTTAAACCTTGTTGAAAAGGTGAACTTATGGTGTTAGACGATCAGCAAAAAGCATCGTTCTTGCCGCCCTCTTTTGCAATTTAAGTAGACTTTCTAAATTCTCCTTGCTACATGTTGTCCAAATAACGCTAACATAATTTATGATAGGGCGAATCATAACATTGTAAAATGAAATTCTTTGTTGCAATGATAAATATGATCTAATTTTGCGGAATACAGCGATTCGTCCAGACAGTTTCTTCCATAGTTGGTCGACGTGGAAATCAAGGAAAGCTTGTCATCTAGCTCTAATCCTAAAAGAGCAGCATTAGCTACCATCTTCAAAAGGAATACCATCAAGCATTATGTTTCGATAACTTTCAATTTTCGACGCGAGGTGTTTCCCAGTAACCAGCAAGAATATGATTTTGCTTGCATTTAATTGGAATTTGTTAGAAGTTGCCCACTGAGCGATTTCATTAACTGATTTGTTTAAAGATAGTTGTAAATATGGTATCGAATCGTATTCTACAGAAGCAGTTACGGTCGTATCACTAGCATAGAGATCAATCGATGAGCTAACATGTAAAGGCAAATCACTGATCAAGACAATAAACAGCAGTGGCCCCAAAATTGAGCCGTGTGGCAAACCATGCTTCATCAACGCCATGCCAGACGTTTTACCAGATACAGAGACGAACTGATGTCTATTTACTAGATAAGATTTAAACCAATTAATAGCGTTATTCTCCACACCATAGACCTTCAGTTTTTCCAATAGAAGTTTATGGTCGACCATATCGAAAGCCTTGCAATAGTCGACCAAGACCATCGCACTAACCTGGTTTTTATCTAGGTTGAAAAGCAATTCGTCAATTATTTTTATTTTAGCAGTCTCCGTACTATGTTATGTTATACATGTTAATTCCTTCCGTATGATGTCAGTGTATACCTTACATAGGACACTGCGTATTTGATGTAATTAGTCAGTTTGATGATGGTTTTGTAATAAAATTGAAATATCACAAACTCATTTCTCGTCTTGTTTCGATCCATATCTTGGATTTCTCAAGATGCTGATCTTCGGATTATGTTTTGTTTTATATTTTATGAAATTGTCGGCTGGTATTGGTTTTTTTTTCTATCTTTATACCAAACCTAAAATTTTTGAAAAGCTAAGTGACCAGACATTTTGTCGCACTTAGAGTAGTGATGACGGTAGTAATAATTTTAAACATTTAAGTTAAGCTTATTTGACTATATCCTGTTATTTGTTTGAAGTACAACCGTTAACGGAGCTACTAAGCCACAATAAGTTAAATCCATTCCAAGCTTCAACCCAAATAAACAAAAACGATGATAGAGACAGTAAGCATTTTGGCGGAGAACGGATCATGCAGTGTTGTGAAACAAAAGCCGGTTATATAAAATACCCAAAGAGTTTGTTGGTAGAAAGGTTACTGATAAATTTTCTGTTTCTGCTGGTTAAAAAGTGTTAAGTATAACGAAATGATTGAACCGACGTGATTACTGCCTTCTTGCTAGTGTTGTCCACGTAAATTAGTCCGGTTGAGATTTGCTGAATGGCAAAAAGTCGAATTTCGAGTTAACTAATTATAAAGACAGTAATAGTTTCAACCACTCATTACAGGGTGTTTGATACAGCGGTACAACCAGTGGTATAAAACAAAACAGTATTTTTTCAAGGCCGTTAAAAGCTGTAAATCATGAATGGATCAGACATCCCTTAGCGTGTATCTGGGGTAGTACGTATAAGTTACTAAGAAGCAAATATGTAGATGGAGGACAATTTGTTGTTAACTAAAATAGTCTTTTTTTAAAAATCTTTTTGAAGACATTCAAAATAATTTGAATCTTGCCAGGACTCATGTACACTTTTTTGTCACACTAATCTACTCAAGATCTGCAACGTTTGTGACTGTAACCCTTTAGCGACCGATTATTTTTGAGATGTTTTAGGTTAGCCAATTTTGAATGTGATTCTGTGCGGATTCTGTATTGAAGGCCGACAGAAGAATCCTACATGAGAAGAAATTGGACTATAGACCTTTTCAATAAGTCGAATGTGCGTAAGTTTACACGTTTGAAATCACTAAATTTGAAAACGATTCATGAGGATTCCAAAGGAACATGTGCCGTCAACCGCGGAAAATTACACACATTCAGATTTATGAAAACAGCCTATCCTGCGGGCATATACCAAAAAGGAACACATTCACACTCGTGGAGCCCACCAGCGGATAGACAGGTGTGGGTTGAACTTAGCAGAAACTGCTGACGTGAATACGCTGTCCCCGTGGGGGGTAGGAGGATTAATAAATAATCTGCAATTAGTCACGTATTAAGCTTGAAGGTACATTGCTATGGCTGTCTCGTCGTATAATATATACATATATATATATATATATATATATATATATATATGTTAATGGTTTATTTCCAGTACCATCCTCATTAGAATATTTTCCTGAATACTAGTCATAACAGTGTAACAATAACAAGAATCCATTTTTTTTTTTTTGCACAGATGGTGTTCAGGAATCCAACGACGCAAGCGAATCAGTAGCAAAACCTGGTAAGCAGTAGTAAAGTAAAGTAAGTAAAAGTAAAAGCTAAGTAATTTACTGGGACCAGTTGTTAAAAGGACGGCTAATACTAATCCTGGGTTAGCAATTAATCAATTTTAGTTCCGGGTACTTTGGTTGATCAGTCTAATTTAATTTGAGAAAAAATGGCTTATGGGTCCAACCAAAGTCTGCAGAGAAAACTTAAAATTTTTATTTGCCATATCCTTAGAATTTGTCCTTAAAGTTTCCGTTAATTAATGAAAAGTTACCTTTTTTAACAACCGAATCAGAGCGTTGGGAAAGTGTGTATTTAATGGCAATTTTGCTTAGGGAAGCATGGGATTACTAATGCTGCTAAGATTTTAGCTATTTGTTTTGTTATGACTTCATACACTTTGGGTTCTGTCTGTTAAATTCTTTGTAATCGTTATGTAAACGTTATTCTCTCGAACTTTAAGAGTGTTCATGTTACGAGGCGGTTGCAATCGATAAATAATATCAGTTAATCTGATTTAAGGCAAGACAAGATTGCGACGGTGGCACTCATATAAATGGCGAGTGGCAAAGATTATAAGTTTTCTGCATTAGCTATTTTCTGCTTAGAGGACTATCGTCCGAAAACGCATCTCATTGACCGAATACTCTCTCTAAACAGTTTTTATGCAGGTAAAATTGTATCCACAACTCAGATGTTCTCAGTGTCGCTGAAGGCAAAGACCAAGACCACAGAAATATCGGCGACGATGAAACTGATCAAACTTTCCAAACTTGTACAATAATGTTCCTTGGCCGCTCTACTACTCCTAGTTGGTGATATTTGTCCTAATCCAGGATGGACATACCCAGTTGTTTACTCTCCTGGTCTCAAAATTGTCCATCTTAACATCCAAAGTCTCCCCAAGCACCATTATGAATTCGAAATCCTCATGAATGACAATCCGTTTGACGTGACGTGTTTGAGCGAAACCTGGCTAAATTCAACTTGGTCAGATGCTGAACTCCACATCGATGGTTATAACATCATTAGAACGGACCGAAATGATTCACAAAGAGGGGGCGGCACAGCTATATATTACAACACCAAACTTATGGCTAGGCAACGATCAGATCTCACCCAAGGCATCGAAACTACATGGTTAGAAATAACTTTCTCAAATCAAAAAAGACCCTTGTTTGCTCGCTTTATTAAACCGCCTAACGCTGATTTTGAAGCCTTTAAAGCAAGTTTGGTCAATGCTCTTAAGCAGACAGCCAGTGAGGGAGTCGAGACACTTATATTAGGGGACTTTTATTGTGATATGCTTTCTAAACGACTGCCCAAAATCTCTAAAGAACTTCTGCAACTCTTTAACGTGTACCAATTCAATCAACTTATCAAGGCACCTACACATACTACAAAGCATTCTTTCACAACCATAGATCTGGCATTTGCTACTGATATTGAGAAAATTATTAAGTCGGGTGTTCTACAATGCTCAGTCAGTGATCACTTGCTTATATTTTTAACCAGACGAGTGAAAAAGCTACGAGGTCCCAGGAAAAATATTTAATACAGAAGTTTCAAGAACTACCCAACCGAAAACTTTGTTGCTGATTTGCATGAGGCCTCATGGAACAAAATCGACACCTGTTTAACTGTTGATGAAGCCTGGGACGCATTTGCTGAAACATTTAACACAACAGCTGATAAACACGCACCTCTTGTTACAAAGAGAATGCGTGTTGACAGTCTACCATGGCTCATTAGTGAGATTAGGGAAATGATGCGGAAACGTGATGTCCATCACAAACGGGTACAAAAACAAAAGTCAACAGAAGAATGGATTAGAAAAGCAAAGCGTGAGTTTTACTTCAGTGCGATCGAGGAAAATATAAAGGACTCCTTTAAGCTGTGGAAAACCTTGAAGACCGTCACTGCTACTAATGCCAAAACATCAAATATCGAATCATTATAGACAAAGGGTATTATTCAGGAACCCACAGAGATCTCAATAAGCTTTGGCCAATACTTTTTATCCACAATTGTAACATTGAGATAGGGTGTGGATTCAGTATTGTCGGCATCCAGATCAGCTACAAAATACTCGTCATACAACTTTCAACAAATTATCGGATCCTTTGTATCTAAAGAACTTAAGAAACTAAAAAGTAACAAATCTACTGGCTTACCCAATATACTTGCTCGTCTTCTCAAGGATGTTGCTGATGCAATTGCAAAACCTTTAGCAGTTCTCATGAACAGATCAATAAATGAGGGATCAATTCCTTCCAATTGGAAACATGCCATTGTAACTCCTATTCATAAGTCTGGTTCGAAATCCAACCCTACTAACTACCGTCCAATCTCAGTTCCTCCAGTCTTCGCTAAGATTCAGGAAAAGGCTGTCCATTGAACGGTATATAATTTTCTACAGAAACATAAATTCCTGTCTATTACTCAATCAGGATTCCGACCACTTTACTCTACTAGTACCAGTCTAATTGATATTACAAATACTATATTACAAAATATCGACAAAGGAAAATTTACAGGTCTGGTGTTTTTAGATCTAACCAAAGTGTTTGATACTCTTGATCATGAATTGTTGTTAACAAAGTTAAGTGATTTTGGTCTAAGTAACTCTTCCATCTGCTGGTTCAAAGCGTATCTTACAGAGAGGGCCCAAAGTATTTATATCAATGACATTCTATCTGATAATTACTTTATAAAATAATTACAATTATAATTATAATTATTATCTGATAATTACAATTATCTGACAATTACTACAGAGTTGATAATTTAATCGACAAGTGAATTAACCAACTTCGGTCCTTGATATCTTATATATCTACATTATAATGCAACAGTGACTTCCACAACAGTCAGTACACTTTTCGAGTGCACTGACAAGTCTTGACATGAAAATTTCTGAACTGCTTTTAAAGCAAATGAGTGAGAACTACAGGTAATTTTTTCAGTCTAAGATTTTCGACACGAAATTGTCTCAACACAGTGACATCCCTTTCGACGTTATGAATTTGTACAGTGACAAGGCTTACACATGAATAACTGTGATAAACAACATTCATAAAGTTGATACAGAATGGCCGGTTCCCCTTATTACGTCAGCTGAATACAGGTACGAGAATACCTTACGACGTTTTCTTTTTCATGCAAATATTTAATACTGAAAGGGAATGGAAAGACAGTTGATTACTTCAGATGATGGACGACCAATCGTCAAAAATAGCGTGAATAAATTGATTTAGAAAACTAAGCAAGACTATATTAAAGAAAAGGCTTCTGAACACAAGAATAATTCAAGTAAACTTTGGAACTTGATCAAGTGTTTGTCTAAGGATGGCAGTGAAAAGAAAAACGGAATATTGCAAATAGCTGAGAACGACGCAGTAATAACTGAAAATAAAACTATTGCTGAGATTTTCAACTGTTACTTTATTGACCAGCCTAAGAAAATCCTTGCATCGTTTGGCAGGTACCAATGTCCGTCTGATATTAGTTTTATACCAGATAGTAACTCTGAGATGTCGCCTGTTGTTCAAAAGGATGTATTAGAATTGTTGTTGTCTATTCCATCACATAAGGCAACTGGAGAAGAAATAATAAAGCCCAGCAGAAAACACGCAAAATAGCCATATTTAAAGGTTTATAATGTAATTCTAACGTTTCGTTGCTGCATGCAACATCCTCAGAGAATGAATAACTTATATTACAAGGTGATGATATATAATGGTATGTTACATGATATGTAGACGAGATATTGGCGTAACAACGGAAGTGGGAAGGACAAAAGTAAACAGCAGACTGAGATGTAGTGGAAAGGTCGAGAAACGAAAAGTCTTAAAATGAAGAAAGTAGAAAAGAGCCCATGTTGGCATTAAGCGATGGATTGAGTTTGCGGATAAGCAGACTTTCTCTGACGAGAAGTTCAGAGTTGAAGGAAGAAGACAAGATGGTGAAGTCATCAGGCGAGACAGGGTGTCCAGTGTCACAATGATATGACAGGATGCTAGTCGGAGGAGGATTGACTCGTTTTTTGCCAGTAAGTGCAGAAATGCCCAAGTGCTCTGAGATTCGTGTGTGGAGAAGCCGACTCATCTAGCCGACATACAACGAACTACAACATTGACAATTAAAATGGTCAACGACACGAGATCTCAAGGCCCTGGGAATCCTGTCCTTAAAGACAAAAAAGTGAGACAATCGGAGAGAAGGACGGAAAACAAAGCGGAGGTTAATGTGAGGGAAAGCACTGGAGCATAACTTCTGAATCTGAGTGCGAATTTGGAGGCTAATGCCAACATGGGCTCTTTTCCACTTTCTTTATTTTAGGACCTTTCGTTTCTCGACCTTTTCACTACATCTCAGTCTGCTGTTTCCTTCTATCCTTCCCACTTCCGTTCTTAAGCCAATATCTCGTTTACATATCATGTAACATACCATTATATATCATCACCTTGTAATATAAGTTATTCATTCTCTGAGGATGTTATGTGCAGCAACGAAACGTTAGAATTACATTATAAACCTTTAATATGCCTATTTTGCGTGTTTATTGCTGGGCTTTATTATTTCTTCTCCGTCTGCGATTCCCGCCTGGTGCCTCTGTCGCCCGTATAAGGCAACTGGTGATGAAGGCGTTAGCGTGAAGATCCTTAAAGTTGCTGCACCTGCTATAGCGTGTTCTCTTACTAGGGTGTTAAATTTATGTTTGTCTACGAAACAGTTTCCGATTGTCTGGAAAACAGACATTGTAATAGAGATTATAATAGGAAAATACCTGCCACGTGTGCTTATACCAACCACCGCGATTTAAAGAGAGTTTGGCAAAAATCGAGGCTCATAAATTGAACTAAGGACGCGACTTACAGAGATGAATGAGGTTTATCATACTATATGTAGTTTATCATACTATATGCATGTGAGTTAAAATTGCACTGTCTCCGAGCTCATGCTTTTTTGAGAAGAGCCGTGTTCTAATATGATTATATATTATTGATGCATTTTTAGGCGTATAATCTTACGCCGTTGCCGCTGAGCTGCGAGATCATATGAGGGCAGTTTGTGATAGAGCAACAAATAAGAAACTTAATGTCACTAGCTCAGTTGTCAGCAGCGATAAGCTGAGAATTCATCCCTGGTTAGCCAATCTTACTTCATCGTTCGGAGTAGTATCAAACACCTAAAGTCTCGCTACTCTTCACTTCCCATTGCACACTTAGCTGGACTTGGCAATTGAGCTAGTGTGAAATACTTTCTATCTCACCTAAATTCACTGTCTTAAATACATTAATTTTGGCCTGTCACTTGAAGTGAATATTAATGGTTATGAATCCCAGATAGGTTGATTGTTCAACATATATTCCGTGGGTTTGTCACTTTAACTACTATGAAATACTTTGTGTCCTAACTGAGTACACTGCAGTGCATATATTCAGTTTTACTACTCACTTGATGTAATTTTAGGAACCTTATACATCACCTGATTTTAATGTCCCACTTTTTCAGTTTAAACAATCAACTGAACCAATATCAGAAGTCTAATTCCAAACCCGAGTTCACTGTTCTATTTTTATTCAGTTATATTTGAGGTACTAATCTCAGCTTAACGAGTTTATGACGTTTTTAGTTTTTTTTACCTACAGCATATGAATTTGTACTTTTCTTCTACACTGTCACTGAGAATAGATGTGACAGAAACCGAATTCCTGTTTGGCTGAATTTTTGTAATGCTTTTATTCCTTTAGACAAGATGAACTCAGGATTCATAAGAGCTGTGGAAGTGAACCAGACTGGAACTGTTGCGCATGAAATTGAGTAAGCGTTCGTTCTTTGATTTCTCTGTTCATTTATTTAACTGTGCGCTTGTTTGTTTCTTCGTTGGTTTGTTTGTTTGTTTATTTATTCACTATTGATAATTTCACTTTTTTCGTTTTTCTCTTGCCGTTATTGTTAAAATTATGATTATGATTATCTGTAGATAACTGTAATTCTGTTGCGGTTGGTGTTGTTTTTGTTGTTATTTAAGTCGTCGTAGTTCTTATTCTGAAACTGAAGTCACTGCCATTTTTTTCGTGTGTTTTACGGTTTGGACAGCCCAGGTAATGTTTTCTACTTTTCTTGTCCATCATGCAACTCAAAACAACCTTTGATACTATTGTCTATCATCACTAATTTTTTTGTTTAACCAGTTTACGAATTTACGCATAACTTAGGTGACAAAAAATTTAGAAAAGTAAATAAAAAATAAAAAAGAACATTTTTTAAAACTTGTTGTGCCTGTAAAAAGTTAGAAGGTATAATGACTAGTAAGACGCTGTAACCATCGACTTGCAAGGATTTCGACGATTTGCGGTCTCAGGCCGTGTTAATCCTGATAATTCTTCTTTTGCAATGCGATACCAACTACTTCATGAGTCGATCGCCACAATTGTTGTCAAAATCGAAAATATAAACAACTATATATTTTGGAAAATTTGAAGCAAAGGCATATTTTGAAAAGATCGTCTTGTAAATCAATAGGATATGAGTCATGTAACAAGCAGAGTGTTGAAAATGTTAAGTTGCCAAGACAACTTTGTTTATTTTTGTTTTGGGGGGTGGGTTGTCTGTAATGTTGTATTTCGCTCATCCAGATCGTTGTTTTGGTTTAAGTCTGACGTTTCGGTTTCCTGTACGGAGACCATCTTCAGAATGACGTTAATGATTGCATTTCTGTCATTATCAGTTCTTCCACTGCTATCATTAACGTCTCTGAAGATTGTCTCCGTACAAGAAACCGAAACGTCAGACAAACCAAAACAATAATCTGGATGTTCGAAATACAACATTACAAAATGTGCGAAGAACAACATTTGTAAAACCCGGATTCAAACCATTTACTGAATGCTTTATTTGTATCGTTGTTTGATTTGCCCTCATTGACAAATGATTGATAATTTTTCGTTGTTAGTTTTACCAGTGGTGAACAGTCTAAAAGTATTGTCATTCCTGCTGCCAGTGCTTATCTCCAGTTTCCCGCTCACGCAGTTTCGAACCCAGTCATCTTAAGATGCAGTCGCGTAAGATACAAAGACATTCTGGTAAGGCCAAGAAATGGAGATGCATTCTGTAGCAAGATTATGAAGATGGAACCTGAAAACGTTTCCTTCGATAAACCTGTCACAGTTTTTCTCTCCCACTCAGCCGCTGAGGATGGGGCCAATGCTGACTACTATGACCTTACTGTACAGAGATTGGCAACCGAAGTTGAAGATTTAACTACGGAACGATTTAGTAAACCCGAAGGTAATGTACTGGTAGAAGTCTGTTTGTTGGTCAGGTTGTATTAGGCGACATGAAGAGAAGATTTCATTAATGGTTAATTCATGAAATATTCTCTTCATGTTCTCCTGAGGATTATTCTGAAATTGTATTAGGCAAAATCAAGTAGTTTGGAACAACCGTAATTCAAGAAAATAAATAAAGTTTGCTTTTTAACTTCAGATCTTCCAGAGGAAATTCTGTCAGATTTCAGTGAAATAATCAATCATTTGCCAATTGCAAAAGCCACTATCGTAGAAACTGGTACATTGGTTGTAGCTGCTAGGATCAGGTCAGACGATATCGTTGTACAACCAACGGAAGCTTATGTTCACTCTAAATCTTATGGAGACGAGAGTCAACTGAAATTAAGTTTTCCAGCTGGTGCTGTGGAAGAAAAATGCCATCTTAGTGTCCAGGTAAGTCCACAAGACTTTTGAAGGTGTCCAAATGTTAAAGTAATGTTTAAAAATTGAGCAGGATTGCTTGACAAGGACAAAACTGGGAGAAAGCTATGAGGAGATGGTATGTATGGAATGACAAGCTGGAATCTAGTTCTTGTGGCTTCACTAGTTCAAAACGGCACTGACCCAGCTATGTAGGCAAAGTTAAGAGTAGAGAAGATGGTGTATATATGATGGCACATTAGGGCTCAGGAGCAGACCATTGTTAACGCGCCCTTCATCGCTTTTTAGTGATATTTTACTTACTTATTGCTTGATTTACAGTTGACTTAAGCGTAAATAGCGGGGAAATAGATCGGAATGGTATCAGGGGTAACGTCATGAGAAAGATTGATAGACGCAATCCTCAGTGAATAACTGTCTGATTCTTCTGAAGAATCCAGAATTTCTTTTGATGACATGAATTCATCAACAGATAAGACTTCAGGTAAAAAATAACTTTGGCAAGCGATGATTAAACTATGGACATAAACATACCAAGTACAGTTTACTCGTTATATAATTGGAAATATAGGCAAGGCATTTGGCAGGAGCATTTATCGACTGTTGATACCTGAAGTCCTACCTGAATGAACTATCTTGAGTTTAGGTTTGACAATAAGTTTGAAATAAACTCAAACTATCACCTTTATTCATCTTTCGTCTTGCTATTCAACTCAAATCTTAACTTCACAAGATTATCTTATTTACGGAATTTTTTTTACTTTTTTTGATTTGGGAAATAGTCAGCTGGTAATAATTTATTTTGTTTGTGTTCATTTCAGTTGTTCCCAGCTGATGAAGTCCATGATATGAATACGTGGCTCAATGAGGATTTGGTGTGCTTTCCAGTTATCAAGGTTTCTGGGCAGGAGAAACCTTTTCTAAAACTTGTTGACGTAGAGCTGGTATACTGCCATGAAGACATAGCAGATATGAACGAAAAGTTTTTCCCTGTTGGCATGAAGTTTCCCTTTTCCTCAAAATATGGAGTGCTGTTACGCAGCCATAAGGATTCCCATAATACGCACAAATGGAGAAGTGCAGAAGATGCTGTGAATGCAATGGTGGAACGCTTGACAAAGTATAAACTAAAAATGACATTTTCTGTGGAGCATTTCTGCAAGTAAGTTAAGAAAATTACCTACATGCCTTGATTCGCCAAGTTTTTACCATTTGCCATCTCAGTATCCTAAGCTTCAGCATCTTAAGACACCGAGAAGTGAATTATCCGACGTGAAGAAAAGATTTAGTTCACATCCTTTTGATTCTCAAATTCCACACTTCATATAACCTAAGATCAACTAACCTTAAACTTTAATGTGTACCAAACGAACTAAATGAACTCAACCAAAATAAGTGAACTCTGCCAACTGAACTACAAAACCATCTAACCTACAATCTTTGATACTTTAGTTCAACACTCTACCAACTGAACTACAAGATCATCCAAACCACAACCTTTGATACTTCAGTCCAACATTCTACCTACTGAACTACAAGATCATCCAACCCACAACCTTTGATACTCCAGCCCAACACTTTACCAACTATTTTTTATCTAATAGTCGTCTTAGAAGATTATTCGCGAATTGTTAAAGAAGTTTACTATTACTATATTTTTAGACTGTCCATGGTTGCAAAGAAGGATGAACAAACTAGTGTAGAAATTACCAATGACCTTAAACATTCTTCACCAGCAGTTTACACCGCAATTGTTCTGGCAGCACACAATACAAACGAAAAACCGAATATCCTTTCGGCTGTGTTGGCTTCTATACTCCACTCAGAGGAAGTGAAAAGAAAGTGGGGCTTTGAGGGAGAAATTCTTCAAACACGCCTTAGATGTGAACAGGAAGTCTTTTTCTGTGTTCAGTTAAATGAGAAAGAACATTTGCCTCTTCTTGATAACATTGTAAGGTTAGTTGGAATACCTTGGCTCCATGACGTCTTACTTAGATTGAAAAGGATGCAAAATTGTGCGTTTGGGCATGTGCATGTCAGTACGCTTCAAAATATGTGAGAGTACAAGCAAAGCAGTAGCTATTTTTTTAACAAAAACTGATTCAAAAATTGTTTAACTCGAATTTTATGTGATCTCTTGACAAACAGAATCGTTTTCACTGCATGTGAGTGCGGAACATTTTGAGCAAGTGATTCTAAATAACAAGACTAACCGAGTTTCAGAAGTATTGCAACCATGATTAATACTATTAAACATTCTGCTACCCAGTTTTTCAAGATGGTGCTGTTAGAATTGTGCGTAACGTTTGTTGTTGTTCTCAATCTTTTCCATGTATTGTGGGTTTGCATTTTCCTCAGGTCCGAACGATTGATCTGATTTATTTAAAGTACTTACCATTGAGTTTAAGGTCGTTCATGGTCAAGCTCAGACGTATATTTTTGAATTAATAGAAATAAAAGAACGATGTTGCTTTTACGAAAGGTGTAACAATGAACTTCTGTCTACACCCAAAACCAAATTTTTATCAGTTCGACGTAGTTAATCATTTACTTCTGATGTTCTACACTACAAGGGAATTCTCCTTGAAAAGTATTAGAGACTTTGTTTAAAAATAAATTGAAAACGTTTCTTCATATTAAATCTCATAACCTTTAATGGATTTGAACATTTTATGTTATTTACACTTCATCGATGTATTTTGTCATTATCACTATCGTCATCATCGTTGTCATAATCATCAAAATCATCATCAAATCAAATAATCATAACCAAACAAAATAATCATCAAAACAAAAGTAATAAAAGTTGTTCTTTCTTTGAAACTGCATATAAAAAGTTAGGTTTTTTTGTCTTTTTCGAAATTGTACTTCTGCATTGGCCTTCGTACTAACTATAATGCCTTTGAAGAGAGTTAGGAACCAGCCTTCCTAATTTTGACCTCTTGCACTTTACATGACGTTAGAAATCATGTGTTTCACAAACATTACTCGCGCGAATCGGTTATGACATGAGGTTGGGGGAAAAGCTGCTAACAGATTTTAATAGTTGGTCAACTGGGGAAATGCAGTTATCACACGAAAAAAGTATATCAGACAAATTACTAGTGTGGATCAATGATGCTGGATAACTGTAAGATTTTCTGTGTTTAGATTTCTTCCAGATGGTATTACCACAATGCATAACAATGTTGGTGATGGGATGGACTTGAAAGGACTGGATAAGCGCTTTTTACTAAAGTGTTGTGATGGTGAAAACCATCACGGGAAAAATTGTTTCGCTAAAGTACGTATACGACCTTTGGTGGAACGCAAAACAACTTCAGTGGAACAGGTTCGTCACTGTGTAAGCAGAATTCAGCTACAAGTTTAATATTTGTTCAAAGCGTAAACTTGTTTCATTAATTTAGTTTAGACTGGTTACAGTGTTTGTTTAGGTGGTTTTTTTCATCTGAAGATGACTTAGAATAAGGCTATGTGGCAGGATGTAACTATTAAAATATTAAAAATATAAAAATATAAAAATATAAATAAAAAAGAGAAGAAAACATTGAAACTGTTATAAATGCATGACCCCTTCTCTGAATTCCAGTCTCTCCATGCATGACTATATAACCATACCTGTCGCTCATTAAGGATAGATTTAGCAGATCTAAGGGAATATCTTGCGAGAGGGCGTCATAACTGTGAAAGTCCACGCCTTAATTAGTTACACATGTGTCACTGTCCATTAAATTACTCATCAATTCATAAACATAAATGCGTCGTTAGTAGTCCGCCGATTACCTAGATCTAACCAGTCCAAATGTCATTTTACATTGCAAGCTCTGCTCCAGCAGAATATAAACTTGTGAGTCAAGAGGAAGAATGCTTGGAATTAACCTAATTTACTTGGTGTTGAACAAATATTCAGCTTGGGATGTATGTCACCATAGAATTTTCGAGGAAATGATCGGAAGTCAAGTAGTGAAATGAACCAGAAGTCATTGGCGACTTTTTATTTTATACTTTCTGCGACATTGATTAATACCTATGTTTTATCACATGTTACGGGCGGTTTCAAGTCGAGCCAAACGTTATTTATTTAAGTTGAGCTAGACAAGCCAGACCAGCCATACCAGACTATTTCAAAAGCAAACAACCATCTTTCTCAGGACAACCACTTACACTAGCCACTTTTCACAACATTTTCTTCACTGTCGATGTTATTGTCCAGGGATAAAATGGCTCCTAATTCTTTTTTACATGAATGCCATATTTCGTTATTCCGACCTATTCGTGGGTTGGCGAATGGGGGATAAACGTCTGATCATAGGAAGGAGCAGAAAAAATCTGGTCACATGATGATAGGGTTCATCGTACAAGCCAGTCCTCCAGATGCGTGTAAGAACCGGCTTCTTCAATAGTCTCTCACGATGTGTCATGGAAGATTGCAAACACTTCTGCAAGGGCCTGCCAAATCTCTTAAACAAAATAAAGACTGAAAAGTCGTGGCACCGTTCAGGGTTCGAAATTAAATTTTTTTCTTGGTTGTCCTTTATAAAACCCAGGATCTTTTCAGGTTATCGGAGAAAGAATTTGATTACCCAAACCTTTTTATCAGCCAAATGAAACCAACCTTCATCACACATAAATAATATGTTTACTTCTTAACTGTGTCAGCTTGCAACGTACAATGATCATCGTTTTGAATAATACTGATATATTGCGAGTTCAATTACATGTCACCTGCGTTTCATGAAAAAGCGAGGGCAGTCAATTTAGGCAACTGTTTACCAAACTTTGGTTGCCCAGAGAAAATTTTTGTTTCAGGGACAACTGGAAGAAAGCTAATTTCGAACCCTGACCGTTGATGCGTGTTTGTTTTCGACAGAACTTAGCAATGAAGTCTCCATATTTTTGCAAAAAGAACTGGTAGATAATTAAATTCGTGATTTTAAAGGTTCTGTAATTCAGACATTGATTTGCCTATTTCAGTTCTTTGGGAAATTTATTTCGCGCCAAAATTACGAAAATACTGCAACCTTCCCATGACACATCAGGGCCTGTAGGAAAAGTTGTGTAAGAGCTTCCTTTCTTTCTTCTTTTATACATCAGTAACAGTTTTACCATAACTGGAAGGAAAATAATTCCAAAATGAAAATGACTTTTTTTTCACAGTTTCTCATATTCTTACGCTAGTAATATCATGTCCAAGTTACTTTGGTATAATAGCTACATCACTTGCTTTCATGTTCACGCCGAGTACGCAATGCATTCATCGTCTTATTATATCTTTTGTACTTCAGGTTGATAAAGAAAGACTTCTTGCCACTACATCTGCAAGCTCTGAATCTTCCCATGAAAATAGCCATTCGCAACAAAGTGAGTGAGTTATTAGACATGTGAGATTATAGCCTGCTAATGCCGTGCGCCTACTCGTAACATAAAGGGTTGTAATACAACAATGACTTCCGCAATAGTCAGTACATTTTCCGAGTGCCTTGACAAATCTTAACGTGAAAATTTCTGAACTGCTTTAAAGACGAATGAGAACTACAGGTAAGTTTTTAAGCCTAAGATGTCAGTTATGAAATTGTCCCAACACAGTGATGTTGCTTTCGACGTTATGAATTTGTACATTGATATTATGCAAGTGCAAGCTTAGATGTTTACACCTATAAATAATTAGAAATATTTTAATACACCAGTGTAAATGTGATCGTAGTAATTTCTCGGAATGATCAGTGTCTTCTTAAATTCGTGAATCCAATGTCCTATTTTATACCGTGTCCCCCTGACAGAGGACCTTAGATGTGCCCCCTCTGTGCGATAATTTTTTTTCCCCCAAACTTTAGATTTTTTATGTTTATACGTTTTCTTGCTTTCTCGTCTTGACGAGAATTCTTGTATTTAACAACTCGAAGTAACAAATATCAATTCTGCACAATATAGCTACTAAAAGTAACCCACAACATCTCTTAGCCACGAAGATTAGGATTTTCAGACTGAGGTCATATCCGACAAATAGTTCTTTAAAGGTCTAGGAGGGTCGGTTGTCCCCCCAACCCCCTTTTGCTATGCTACTGTTCCTTAAGCAGTAGACTGCAAATACTTGTAACACTAGCATTCCTTCTGAGTCATAGTAGCCCAGGCATCAGAGAATCGCAGGGTTAATATAAAGGTTACAGGATAGATCCCTGTCAAAGGTTAGACTCGATTTCTGATAATTTAAACTTGCTCAACGTTAACATAATTATTGTTTGTCATACTACACGAATAATCCATATTGTTTAGTGTTCAGAAACATTTCCTGAGGGTTGGAGATTAAAGAATGCTAAAATATCGTCTGTCATGCTTCAAGAATAATGTAACTTTTTTGGAGCTGGGAAATATTTTTGGCGGATTTGAGGTTTACAAACGTTTTCATATCATCTGCCTCAGTGGTTATTAAAAACAGATATGGTAGCAATATGCTGTGTGTTTTTTACTTTTTACCATCGCACACACTTGCATTTCAAAATTAAAGTAGACAAATTATTTAAAAATCTAATCTATTTTGCACAGCATTAACAATAGTTGATACGTTATGATACTCAAGAGTTACCCAGATATACCATTAAAACTCTGGTTTGCTCAATTAATTTCCTTTTTTGAGTGTGTTTGTGTGTGTTTGCCGTTCATGCCCTAATGAAAGTTTCACACGCCATTTCACATACGAAAGTACTATTTCGTATATAAAAATGTTTCAATTACATGTGTGAAACGAAAATTTCATTGTCGGATGTAAAATTCTCACGCAGATCGTCATGTGGACGGACTACGTAACACGCATGACCTCTGTATTCGCAAATCGAAAGAAATTTAAAAATCTACAAACTGACCAATCCTTTCACTCGATTTTCTTCCCTCCAAAACTACCTACAAATGACCCATAAACGAGGAGAAATCGATGATGAAATTCTTCAAAAAATCAAGCCACTATCAACAAAACCTTTCCGCCCATATGGTCTACCTAAAATACACAAATACATTGACAGTTTTCCGCCTTTTCACCCAATTATTGATACCACCAGGCCCGGAGCTAAGGGTGTGTGTGTGTGTGTGGGGGGGGGGGGGGGGCAACACCCCCCAAATTTTTTCACGACTTTCAGTCGGCAGAAATTATGTTTTAGTCGGCAGACCGTAAGGTAAACCTTTACCCAAGACTTTTTCGTTTTTTTATGTCGCCAACTATATTTGGCAGTCTGCCGACTAAAACAATTTCTGCCAACTGAAAGTCGTATTACTCGACAGATAATTAGAACCCGTCGGCAGAATAGTTTTTACTTGAGACGATATCGCATTTCAATTACCGTCCTGTATACCCGTCCTGTGTACTCGTCCCGTAAACCTGTGAACCACGACGGTAATTGAAATGCGATATCGTCTTAATAAGTAAAGAACTGTTGTGCCGACGGGTTCTAACTATCTGTCGAGCAACACGACTTTCAGTCGGCAGAAATTATTTTTTAGTCGGCAGACTGCCAAATATAGTTGGCGATATTTACAGTAGACATTTGAGTAGCATTGCGAGATAGAGTTTCCTGGCCGGACTTTGTCCTATTGAGACGAGACATATAAAACGGAAGTGGTTATTTTCGGACAAGCTTCACATCTGTGAGGATTCTGTGTCTGTGTTTGGTCGTTTAATAGCTCGCACATATCTTCTACAACTTCGTCAATTTGGATACAAGATCAACATAAAGACTGGTTTTAAAGTATCGTTGACCAAAGATATACCAACCCGCGAACCGGCGGCAAAGCGTCAAATTTGTGCTATAACGCATTGTTTAAACATGAAAAGGCGACGAGTAAAAATAGTATGCAAAGCGACAGACTGCGGGGCGGAATTTAACAGCGATTATCGACTACAACGTAACCGTAAGCAACATGGGGGAAGAAACGTGCCTTACGAGACTGCTGACGCACCAAGAAATCCTTTTGAAGCAGCTAAGCGTAGAAATGTGTGCTTTGGTCAAGGTGAAACAGAAGCTCGTGGCAATGTCGATGAAGATGTTTTGACTAGTAGAAACACACATCAGCGTCAACTAACGCCAACGGCAACCCTGTCCAATCAGCTTATGCGTGAATCAGAGAAGGAAACGGAGGTTAGCTGCTTGGCAGATAAATTGCCTTCCCCAACGAGAGACGGTCCAGAACTGTGTGATGAAGTAAGCGTTGACCTCGGGCTCAGCCGACAGGAGCAAGTCCACCACCAAGCCTCGGATAGTGGAACCACCTCAAACCAGGAGCAAGAAGATGTTGACGAGGATGTATCACCAATGGAAACGAAAGATACAGTTAGCCAGACACGCCTCGTGGATACTACGTCGCAGTCGCAGATGGCAGATATGGATACCTTCGTCAATGAGAATAGCAGTGGGTCTGCTGAGTCAAGTGATGCAGAGGATGAATCGGATGCCTCATGGGTTACTTGTGCCGGGAAACTCCAGCATATGATGAGCAGTCTAGATCGAACAGGCCACTTAATTTTAGAAGAGATGAAAAAGCCAAGAGTTCCTAACATTGAACAATTTGCTGTTTCGGTGGTTGAGCTTGTAGAAAGTATGGCAAACCAGAGCAACGAGTTAAAGAAATGTGCAGAATGCTGTTTGGGAAAGATAAAGAAAGAGAAAAGCAGAGGATCAGTTTCTCGGCAGGAAACAGCTTATTTGCTGGAACACGATCCGGGAAAGCGATGTGAAATTTCATCCGATAACCAACGGGAATTTCTAATCAACATGGGGCCTTACCAACCCAAATTAGCGACCTACCCAAGCAACGATTCAAGTATCCCACCTGGTAAACAAAATAGGTTTTCGAGCCAATGGTACAAGGATTACCCTCACCTTGAATATAGCGTCCAGAAAGATGCAGCCTTTTGTTTCGTGTGTTGCCTGTTCCCAGAAGGAGTTGGAAGACCCTCAGCAGACAAAGCATGGAAAGTAAATGGAGTTAGGCAGTGGCATAAGATGAAGATTGTCGGAACCAAGAAGAAAGGGAAACTTTTACAGCATTTCACAAGCCAGGGACACATAGGGGCACCAAGGGATTTTGCCATATTTATAAATCCTAATCAAAAAATTGATGCACTTTTGGATTCATCTCGTCGCCAGTAGTTAATTAAGGAAGCAGATGATGCCACATTCAACACCAGAGTGGTCACCATCCTTTGTGATATTGTCCGCACTTTAGCCGTGCAGGATATTGCGTTTCGTGGAGAAACAGATGAATCCAGCAACTTCTACCAAGTAGTCCAGTTGTTGAGTCGCCACTGTCGCCTACTGAGTTATTGGCTGAACGAGGAGAGAATGCGTCCTTATCATGTCACATACTTGAGTAGATGTTCTCAAAATGAGTTTATCAAGCTCACTGGTGATGTAGTCCGACATCGAGTTGTCAAGGAATTAGAAGAAGCACCAGCATTCTCGGTGATGGCCGACACGACTCCCGATACGAGCAATAAAGACCAGATGTCTATTGTTGTGAGGTACGTCGCAGATAACAAACCGGTGGAACGTTTGCTTTCTTTACGGTGGTTGGAGATAAATCTGGAGTTGGACATGCAACAGAGATATTGAGATGTCTCAACAAACATAGTGTCGATGTGGGGAAGCTCTTTTTCCAGTCCTATGACTTCACGGCTTGTATGTCTGGAGAGTACAACGGTTGTCACAAGAAGCTTAATGAGAAGATCTAAAAAGATTTCCCAGAGAAGGAAGCGCCTTACATTCCGTGACAAGCTCACCGGTTAAATACATTTGTAGAGCGAAGTTGCAAAGCTTGTACCATCGTGTCATCAATGTTTGTCGTCCTACAATCATTGTACTTGTTTTTCTCAAGCAGCACCAAGCGGTCTGAAGCACTTACAAAAGCACAAGAGAGCATCGAAGGAGCATTAAAGCAACGAAATCTTTCACAAACTTGGTGGGTAGCCAGATCGGAGTCCATCGACAGTGTATGGATCTCCTTTGAGTCGATAGTCTCTCTGCTTCAGAAAATTATCGACAAAGAGCTGGATTCGGACACAAACATCCGTGATCAGGCCAAGGCACTTCTGAAGAAAATGAAAATGTACGACTTCATTTTCAGCCTGGGAATAATGAGATTTATTATGCGTCATTGCAAGGTGCTCGTCGTTCAGCTTCAGGAAGAAGGTTTGAACTTGCTTGATGCCCTTACTTTGGTGTCCACGACAACAAAGGCTTTGGGAAGGATTCGCAATGAAATTGATGTAGATAAGCAGGTGAAGGCTGCTGCAGCGATGGCAAGGCACGTTGGATGCGACCCGGAAGAAGAATTCAGTAATCATCACAGGAGAAGAGTGCCCCCAATGAGGCTGGATGATACGTGTGAAAACGAGGCTGAGGTTGGCTTCGCCAGTTTTTACCGGAAGGGAACATTTTCTGTTGTTGATGAGATTATTACAGATTGTAGAGAGAACTGGAATCGGGTTTTTATGAACATTAAACCTTTTTCAGTCTTGCTGCCACCGTAGGGAGAAATCAGTGGAGAATTAGCAGAGAGCTTGTGCAAGTTGTTGGGCGGACGCTTAAAAAGTGAAAGCCTTGTCGGGGAGCTCATTGTCTTGAGAGAAGAGTCCATTGACGGAAAGCCGTTGAAAACCAAGTCAGTCCGTGAAGTTGCTGCCTTCGTCAGTAAGAGAAAGCTTGTCTACCCCACTTGCAACATGGCGTTCACCTTTCTTCAAACGGCACCAGTCACTGTGGCTTCAAATGAAAGATTAGTCAGCAAACTGAAAGTGGTCAAGAACAAGCTAAGAAGAACTGTGCTCCAAGATCGCCTGGAATATCTTATGTTGATTTCATGTGAAAGAGATATTTCAGAGGGGTTAGATCTAAACACCATTATTAAAAACTGGGTTCACTTGAAGAAAAGACGTGTTCGATTTAGCACGGACAAGTAGAATCATTAAAGCCCGGACAAGTGGAATCATTAACTTTTAGCACTAATCAATTTAAATTAATTTCAAACTACCAAATTTAATACTCACAAATCTAAAGTTGATGTTAAATGTTTTGCTTATATGTAATTAACGAGAGATCACTAAAGACGTGAATTTTAATACTAAAATACCATCATGTTTTCATTTCGTATTGATAGTGCGTACTAATTGATAGTGCGTAGGACTAATTGACCATTTCACCAGTTGACAAGCGTCATTTTAGTAGGCACTCGAGAGAAAGACAAAAGGTTCGATTGATAGGATATAGTCGGTATAAGCTCGTGCGTCAGTCGGTTGAAGTGAGCTTACACCCCCCCTGTAGAATTTTCTGAGTACGGCCCTGGATACCACCGACACAGCTTATCAACTTGTTGTTAAATACCTCTCAAAACTACTGAATCCACTCGCCCTCAATGAATTGAAGCTATGAAATAGTTCTGACGCCGTTCACAGAATATATAAAATTCCTCGACTCGCGCAAGATTTCAAGTTTGTTTCCTTCGATGAAACTTCGCTGTTCTTAAACATACCACTACGGAAAATGGTCAACATCATCTTGGACAGAATATACAAAAACACCGAATCACAACTCCACTAAGCAAACAAATCTTAAAAAAGCTTCTGATTGACTCCTGCAAGAAAACGCCATTTTCTCTAAATGGTGAACTTTTTCAACAAATTGATGGAGTATGCATGGGTCTTTCCTTGGGACCTACTCTGCCAGACACCATTAGGACAACTTTCGAAGGAGTAATCCAACCTCTCATTTGCTCTGGCACAATAAAATTTTACGCTCGTTTTGTTGACAGAAGAACAGCAGAAGGGGTCTCAACCTGCTATGGGCTCGCAGTATCCCGCCAGGTAAGGCTGCAACAGATATTGCGCATTTCAGGGAACTCGTGGGGAAAAGAATTTTTTACCATTAAAATGCATTTTAAAAATCACCCACCGCGCCGGCCCTTTCTCGCCCAGTTTACCGAGTCAGGATAAAGTAAGGGACGTACAGCCCTCGAAAGTCCCTGAATACACTCCCAAATGCGTATATCCAGTTTAACTTTAACAGTACTCTGTTGCACTTCCAACCAGTTAAGGTCAGTTTAGACGTGCCACTGCAAGACCTAAGTCTGAATATTGTTTTATTCTTAGATTAGTGCTCATCTATTTCGGCATTTAAAACTGGTTCATCGTCCATAAACTAAGTTTAGCGGCATCAGTCAGCTGTACGGACTGTCTTCTAGTCCTTGGGCCAACAGGGCAGGCTTGCTAACATCCGGAGGTAGTGTATTTGCAGCCGCCAGACAATTAAGGCAAGTTGAGGCTTTCGACTACCTGTCTACCCAGCTGGTAAGGCTGGGGCGCCATTCCCTAGGTCATCTCATCAAAGCCTGCTCGTATTATGGAGCTCACTGGCTCTGATATTATTGTCCTGCCAAAGTTCTTCAGGTTTGATCTCGGAGTTACCTTCTAGATAAGTTGCTATCCAAGGCTAAATAGTCTTATCTTCCCTTGGCTAAGACGTTGCTGGCACTTGCCAAAGGTGCTACCCCGTATTCTGGTGGGCGGGAGCGTCCACTTTCACGTAATAGGCTGAAGCTTTGCCTGTCCTACACCAGTGCCCTGTTATTATTGTTATTATTATAACTAGTCACACACCACCCAATTATTATTGTTATTGTTATTATCATCTTTGTTTGATAGCCGATTCTTAACGGTCAATAGTGCCTACTAGATGTACATAGTGGATCCTCCTATCAAAATTTGTTGGGGTTTCATGTTTTATTACTGCATATTCTTAAATATCAGTCTTCTTGGACCACTTTGCTCAGCACTTTGCGTAACAGTGTCTCACTAATGCTGTCTTCTGCATGTTTTTCACCACCCATTTAGCTTCCTTCTCATGTTGTATCAGCTTATCAATTTGTTGTTGTAATTTATGGATTCCACCTCCTAGACATCCTATTACCATTGGTATTATCTCTACATAGAAACCAGAACAATCCTCTCATTTCATAGGCTAGCTGTTGGTACTTGTTCAACTCTTCCCGATGTTTTTCTTCAAAATTTTGTTCCTGAGAACAAGTATGTTCACCAGCTAAATGCGCTTCCCTATCCTGTCCTCTTGTGTGATGTCTGGCCTTCTAGCTTTATTATATTTCCTCAGTTTTTATTCAAAATCCCACATCAACTTAAACTTATCATTCTCCGTTACTTCCCCTTTTACCCATTGCTGTTGATACTACTGTGTTTCTTCCTCTATAATCCCATGTTGCGACCTCCATTGTGCTGCTAGCACGATCAATGCATTGTTGTGTCTCCTCACATATTCTGTCCCTGCTATTACTGCGCATCCTGCCAGGAGATGTTGTACAGTTTCATTATACTGTCCACACAATCTACACAATACCGATTCCACTTTTAGTCCTCTTATCTCTTCTATTTCCTTGTTGCGATCATCTGTTCTTACATGTTTATCATCGCTGCTGTCTTTTTAGGGTCTAGATTACATTTAAACCATTCACTACATTCCACATCCTGGCTCTAATAGACATCGCTTTGCATTTCCTTCTTACTATACTCGACCTTTTTGTTATTACTTATTCCTTTCATCAATCCTTCCTTCAGTTTCCTCCAGCAGGTTTTCCAGGGGGCTGTCATACTCTCTCCGTTGTTCGTCACTTCTTTTTCTTTAAAGGTTACTTCCATTCCATATTCTGCTAATGTCTGTTCGTCTTCATGTTTCACTGAACAATACTCACTGTCGCATCCTCTGTTCCATATTACTTCAATCCATCTACTCTCCGACATTGACATATAGGTTGCAATTCTGACTTTTGTTTCCTGGTATACTTCTTTCAGACTCTTTAATCCTTATCCTACCCATTTGCTTTCTTATTTACAGAATCTTCACCCTCTCATTTTCCATAGCACTTTTCGGCTTGTAGTTGTACCACTTGACATCCCCTATCAACCTGGTGTTCTGACACAAACCTAGGTGCACAATTCTTGCTTCAATATCGTGAGGTTCTTGGAATTCCTTTTGAGTAAGTTTTTTGGAGTAAAGGATCAGGTGGGTTATCGATTCATCCCTCTCTCCGCAAAGTCTACACTTTTCACATATCTCTTGACCACCCATGTTCTTTTTCATCCAATTAGTTCTGAGGGCCTGATCTTGCCCAGCAAATATCAAACCCTCAGTTTTCGTCTTCAGAAATCCTTCCTTTCTCCACCGCCATGACTCAATACTTCTCGTACCTTCTGCGTCTCAAAGGAATTTACCATGCAACTGCCTTTCTCTCAAGTGACCACGTCGTTCTTCCTGTCTTCTTTCCTCCACTACTGAGGTTCTTTGTCCCTTCGTCAGAAATTGTGAGAGTTGCAGCCCTTCTATTCTTCTCCAGTTCCTCCACTTTTGGGCTTAATCTCATCTTAAGGTATCTTGACGACCTTCAAGCAATTCATTGTTGGAGATAAAGCAGGATGTATAAAATCGCTTCTCCATCTTTCTGTTGTGCATGAATAAAAAAAGAGTTGGGCAACATGATCTTCACGTCCATTTTTGCTTGCTGCTCTCATGCAACATTGGACATTATATATTATTCAATATATCATACTTTCGTATTTTTATTAAGTATTTTCATAAGGACTTTTCCCGAAAAACTTGGACATTTTTATTTTCCCCGCATCGGTGAGATTTTCTGCCTACTTTTATTTTTGCTTAAGTACATAGTGCATTTTCATAAAGATGGGGTTATAAGCGGAAGCGGAGCTTGTCAGGCTCGAATTCAGGAAAAAGCCAGAAAAAAAACAGGGTGCCCGTGAGAAGATATAGACATGTAAATAGCACCATAAATGGCTGCTTAATTTTGAGCTCCGTTTTTTAGTTGTATTTTACTTGAATAGTCATATTGACCTGTGGCTACTTCGAACCAAATAGAGTTATTAAAGTCACGTCTATGTTCTTGTAATGAGTTACTCTAGAAATATAGTTCTCTCGCTACGTAATTGTCGGAAGTTTGGAAATGAACTTAATGGAATACGACATGCCTCATTACCTTTGTCAAAATGTGTCTGGGAAGATTTCAAACTGCTGAATCTTCTTGTGCCTACCCGTGGCAAACGCTGTGGTAAACAACACATATCTACTGTTGTGAAGAGGATTCCTGTTCTACCACCGTTTACACGTTGTGATAGACCAAGAAACCATCTATTATCCGAAACTTATTATCCAGAAAGTGAAAAATCTCGAGATTCATACAAATCAGTATCTATTCAACTTCAGCAAAGAATGTCGTTTACACTTAGTCGCTCAACAAATGTCCTGACAGCAAGCGAGTTCCCATACCTCTTTTGTTCATATCTATTCGGAAGAACCAAGACAAAGCGTTGTTGCAACAAATGAACAGTTGACCAATGCATATTCCAAAGAGCTAACTTTGGGAATTGCTCTTTCAACTCACAAATTGTCCAGATACTAAGATGGACTACAAAAGTGAAACGAGCCGCAAGCAACAAGACAGCCATTTCGTTTGCCGGTCTTAAATCATTTACTGGCTTTAGTGTTCAAATGATGTAAACAACGTCTGAGAGATCCATAAAACGGATAAAAACTGAGCCCAAACCGATTTGCTTCGATACGGACCAAAGTAACCTACGTTTGATCAACAACATACCAGTCCCCGAGCTTGCCTTTAGTTTAAAGCTTTAGATTTTTGACTTTTAACTTTCAAACGTTTTTTATTAGTAAATAGTTAATATTATTGATTTTTGTAAAAGTTGCGCAATTCAGTGTAAACTGCAAGGTAACTTATTAAATAATCTATCTATCTTGCACACGGCCTTCTTGAGTGACCGGAATCCATGGATATATAGCTACATATATACATATATACTTATATATATATATATATATATATATATATATATATATATATATATACCAAGAAGAGTATGCAACACAAATGTCACACAGAAGGCGTAAGGTTTAAGAGCGCTCAATACCATACGTAGAGCGTATTACACCAAATGTTCAACCGCCACACAGTACGAGTAAGCTACAGCTGCATGGACAACATGAAAACACTTATACAGAAGCACAATAAACACATCCTAACACAAAACGTAAAACGAAACCAGACAACGATGAACAAACAAACCACGTGCAACTGCAAAAACCGAGACACATGCCCACTGGCTGGAAAGTGCTTGATGAAAAGCGTAGTCTACCGAGCTGATGTGACGGCGACCGACAACAAAGAGAAAAAGAGTTACATTGGAGTAACAGCTAATGAATTCAAACAACGATACAGAAACCACTTGAAATCTTTCCAACACACCAAATATGCAAATGACACTGAGCTGTCCAAGCATATCTGGAAGCTAAAGGAAAGCAACCGGATGTTCAACATTAGCTGGTCGATCGTCAAACAAATCGCGGCATATAAGACGGGATCTAAACGATGCAATTTGTGCCTCGAAGAAAAGTTCTTATTGACGAAAGGAAAACACAACAACTTATTAAACAGACGAACCGAACTTTTCTCAAGGTGTCGCCATGTAACGAAACACCTAATTAATTAACGTCACAACCCATGTAAATAAGAATAGTTGAACCGAATCTGTCAGTTGCCTGATGATCGCGTACCGCGTGAAACTCTGAGTAGCGACAGCATTTTACTGTTAATCCTCACACAACACACTGTCATTGTAATTAGTTAATTTATTCATACTATAATTCCTATTTAAAGCCTTGCAAACATCACTTTGTAAACTGAAGATGGCATAAGTCTTGCCGAAACATGTCTTTGAAAAGTATTCTCGTGTTTTTTAAATTTATAACTGTCCTTTTGCTAACCAGAAGTTTTGAATTAACATCATACTTGCCGTCTGAGACCCTATAGTGTAGTGGTAAAACAACCGTACCGGCAATCGGGAGACACGGGTTCGATTCCCGTTGGGGAGCTCAGAATTTTTCTGAGATAAAAAGCTTGAGAACAAACTTTTCATCATATATATATCCAAGCTTACAAACGTCTATACATATATATATATATATATATATATATATATATGAAATGGCGAGAGGTTTCATCAATGTAGCGGGAAATTCTCAACGCGGATCAAAGAGCACACTTTAACTGATCGAAATTCTCACATCTTTAAACACCTCAATAACTCTATGAACTGCAAAAACCATTACACACCTAATTGCTTTAAAATTTTAGATTCGGCCAAAACCACTTTCACACTCAAATTAAAAGAAGCTATTCACATCCAAACTAAAAAACCAGAATTAAACACACAAATGCAACATATCAACACCTTCCTCTGCTAGTAATTATCATCTGATACCGCCTCCGTTAATCCTCACACTACACACTGTCATTGTAATTAATCATCTAACTTATCGTCATTGTAATTAGTTAATTTATTCATACTATAATTCCTATTTGAAGCCTTGCAAACATCACTTTGTAAACTGAAGATGGCATAAGTCTTTCCGAAACATGTCTTTGAAAAGTATTCTCGTGTTTTTTAAATTTATAACTTGAGAACAAACTTTTCATCATATATATATATCCAAGCTTACAAACATCTACACTTAGTAAGATGAAATTTACTTACACACAAAATCACATTACAGGTATGTTCAGCTTTCAAGTACGAAAGCAGAGGTGGATTCAGCCTTTATCATGACAGGTTCCAAGCACCAAATGGGAAATTCTTCTAGGGGGGTCTGGGGGCATGCTCCCCCAGGAAATTTTGAAACCTGAAGTCTCTGAGATGCCATCTCCTGCATTATAGGGGCAACTTTATGTACAACTGGCTTGCTTGCAAAAAGCCACAAAAGGTTCCTCAAAACATAACACATTATAAACTTGTAGAGCAAAATTTATTTTTATTCTGTTTTTCATATTATGAAAAATAATAAAAAAATAATTGGTCAGGTATTAGCCATTAACGTGTTACCAGGCTCAACCACGGGAAGGTTCCTGACCTATGAGCCCATAGATGCTCTGAAAAGAGCAGTGTCAATGTACAGAAGGTATAAGAAAAAAAAACAGGGAAAATGTTAATCATCAGAACATAATATGTTTACCATTCTCATTTGTCTGGGATGCCGGGTTGCAAATAAGTAAATAATATCTTCCAAATTCAATTCCATGTCTCTGTGGGTGTACATGAGAGCCAAACCATTTAACCGTTTTTGTCCCATGGTGCTCCTCAAATAACTCTTCAGATTTCGAAGGGAGGAAATTGATCTTTCACATGAGCAAGATGTAACAGGAATTGTGGCCAGAATTTGAAGAATTGTGAAGATATTTGGGAAACAAGCTGGATCAACATCCTTTAAAGTGCTGCTAAGCTTTGCAGGAATGTCTTCAGCTTTTTCTTTCTTCTCATGCCATAACCTTTCCCAAAGATCTAATTCAGCAGACAGTCCAGCAATATTTGGTACATCTTGGTTGTAATGTTGGCAGAATTCTTCAACATGAGAATTCCAGGTTGAAGGATTCTTCAACAGAACAGCTGGTACTAAAGAGAAGCCTTTAAAACACAGGTAAGCTTCAGTAGGAAAGTGTGATTCCAGTTGGTGTAGAGCATGTGCCAAGAAGACTTGAGTCAGGTTAATTCAGTAGTAATCCTGAGGAGATGATGATGGGCAGTTACTTCTATAAATTTGGCACTGAACAGTCCTAGGTCTAGAAGGTTGGATGCCAAATCTTTCAGAAAGTTAAACAGCCTCCTCATAAAGCCTGTTGTGGTGTTGATCAACATGGGCATGCATTTCTTCAAAAGCACCTTTCAGAGTTGAGATTTCTTGTTCAGCAGCCAGGATGTCCATTTCTTCCCTTTGCAGTTTAACTGTTGCAGGTCTTGTAAGCCCAAGGATGTACTTCACTATGACCAATGTTACAATGAACTCAAAAGTAACAGCATTTGTTAAGACCTGTGCATCATCTCTGCTAGTAGAATTCCAATTACCAGCTCCAATAACACCATCACCATCTTTATTCAAAGAGATATCTTCTAAGGTAGCAAATACTGGAAGCAGGAGTTCAACCACCCTGTCAAGACCATCAAGACGAGCAATCCAACGAGTGCGGCACACATCAATCAAAATTCTTTGATTGCTGTTTGGCAATAGTTCCTTTACCTTCTCAACCAGATGGTGTTGTCGTTTTGGCGAATTAGTAAAACATTCAGAAAGCTTTCTGACAGTTCCCATCATATTACGGACCAATGGTAATGTGCAAGAATTAGCAACACAAAGATTCAAGCGATGATTCATGCAATGAACATAAACAGCCTTTAGGAATTGACGTCGGATTAATGTAGATGCACCAACATACCTGCCAACCATATTCCCTGCACCATCATACGATTGACCCAAATTGCAGTCATCCATGCTCAAACCAAGGCCAGTAATCGAATTGAGGATAAGATCTTTAATAGCTTCTCCAGTCGTTTCTTCTCCACAAAGGTGAAATCCAACGAACTCTTCTCGTATGATTCCCGAAGAATCAACAAAGCGAAGAACAAGAGAGAGATTTTCCTGGTTGGATACCTCAGCAGCTTCGTCGGCCATTATAGAAAACATTTTACTCGAATTAACTTCGGCGACGATCTTTGACAAAATAACTTCCCACAGTCTCAATAATCTCGTTCTGTATGGTTTTGGAACGATACGTAGCATTTCGTGGCGCATTCTCCAGATGTTCTCTCAGTTTCTCGTCGCCGCTGTCAATTCGAAATGCGAGAAGGGCTTGAAAGTTTCCCTGGAGACGTTCGTCGTCAGGGCTATCATCTCTTCTTCCTCGAAGTGGGATGTTGTTTTGGCCACAAAAAATAACGGTCTTGATGATCGATTTTATCCTCTCTCGATTTTCTCTCACCTGAGCTTGCATCTGTTCATTTAACTGCTGATCGATCGGAACAACCTGGTTTCTCATCATCTTGGTGAATTCCTGCATAGCAATCACAGCCGCACTGTGTATTTCCGACTTCCCAGACGAATGAATCTGAAACTTAGTGCATGCAGATGTCCAGAACGTGAGTGGAGATTTAAACAGTCGGTTGAGCTTCGCACCGTTTTTGCCAAACTCCATTCCAAAACAAACGCAGGGTAGACAAAAAGCCCCGTCCAAGTACTTTGAATAAACCAGCCAAGGATTGCGTTCTAACCAATCTGGTTTAAACTTTCGATGTCGACCACCACTTTCCAGTGTCGAAGGAAAATTAAAAAGACGGTCAGGTTTCCAGACGTTCTGAATAAATCTGAATTTATCCGCGTCAGAAAATCGAGCGATGTCTTTGTAAACCAAGCCAATGTCGTATGGCGAACAGTCTCCCTTACGGCAAACCGGGTTTCCTCGAGCGTGAAATACCGCCATCGCTAATGAGTATTTATAAAGCCTGACAGGTTCACGAGCGGTTCACAAAACCTCCGAGGCCAATCAAAGGCAATCTTGACAGGTTCCACTTAATTGGCTAACCAATCATAATGAGGTTTGAGCGGTTCACTTTCTGGTTAACCAATAGTAGAGACGTTTGACAGGTTCCACTTAATTGGCTAACCAATCAGAGGAATTTTAAGCAGATCACGATCAGTTCACATTCGGTTTGCTTGCGCACGGTATTTAATCCGTAGTTCAAGACATTGCCAAAGAAATAACGGGAAAATAATTCCAGTTTTAATAATATTGGGCTTTTCAAACATAAAAATACCCAAATGATGCAACGGCATTACATGTCCTTTACTTAAATTTTTTAATTAACATTACTTTTTATCAAATTTTGACCGGTTCAATGGAACCCATGGAACTAGTCTGGATCCACCCCTGGGTTGATTGCAGACAATGCGCGAATCAGTTGTGTATGTCAGATAAAATAACCACCATGGTGCCACTTACGGTCCAATTGCCGAATGCAACGCATGCACTTGAAGTGATAACCAGCATTTTTCAGTACCTTAATAAAAGAATTTTGATCATTTTCTTTTGTTAGGTACACCAACAGGGCCGGCATGGCTCTTGTTGTTCGAGTTTCGGATGACTGAGTGCATAAGCTCTATTTGGCTGGGCTTTGTTAACACTTGTTGGCACCCAATTCCCATAATTAAATAATTCACTGGGTAGGTTACCATTATCCTTTAGAGCTTGAGCAAAAGTTGGACAAAAGTAACCAAGCAAGTGAATTATCTCACCTTTGTGAATCTCAAAGAGTTTTTTTTCGGGCTGGTTGCGAACGATGTGAAAATCAGTCGTTTCGGACAAATTTGCAGCCACGGTGCCACTTCAGGTCCAATAGCCAAATTTGAATAAGCTTTACATATTGACAGTTGTTACCATCTGAGTTACGTCATGAGATGATTCACAAGCTAGGTTACTTTTACACTATAGTGTGTAAGGAAAACTCGGACAAAAATAGCCAAGCAAGTGAATTATGTTATGATATGGACTTAGTGGCAACAAGCGTAAACGAAGCTTAGCTGAGTTTGTTTGTTCATCAATGGTTCCTCGCAATCTGAATTTTAACATTGATTTTCGTCCCTTAGTAGCTTCCTTGCTGTTTGCTAAACTCGTGATCTAAGCAACAGCTGTTTTAAATGCGCATGCTCTCAAGCTATTCTCTCAGAAAAACTTTCTGAGTCCCTAACGGGAATCGAACCCGTAACATTCTGATCGCCGGTGAGATGCTCTAACCATTGATGCTCTAACCATTGATGCTCAATGGTTGGAGCATCTCACCGGCAATCAGAAGGTTACGGGTTCGATTCCCGTTGGGGACTCGGAAAGTTTTTCTGAGAGAGTAGTTTGAGAGCGTGCGCATTAAGAACATTTACCAAGCTACCACAATTACAACAGCTGTTTTAAAATAACTCAATTCTCTATTTGTATCGACCATATAAACTTAAAACCTGCAAAATGTTATCTAAAATAGGCAGCAAATAAAATAGAAATCAGATAATTGAATTGCTGTAACATTTTGCTTTACATTTTGACGAACGTTCGAGCGTCGATAGAAGAGTCTATGTCTCAGATGTTAAACATTGAATAGTCGTAATGTGCCATATCCCCAATTCAATCAGCCGAATTGTAATCACACAATGGAGTGTATTTTAAACTTTTCGTGAATAACATACCGTACATTAAAAGAAATCCAGACAGCATTTTACATGATACGTGCTTCGACGAATATTAAGATGTTATGCCGACTATGAAAATTTTAAGAATTAAGAAAGTTTAACCGTTAGTTTACCTGTAAAGGTTGCCTAACATATGTGACCTTTCGTTTTAGATAACGTCAAAGAGCATCAAGTAACTGAAAAAGAAACGGTCAAACGTGGTAAGTAGCAACATTCTGAAAGGAAAAGATACATATTTAAATCATCTTTAATCGTGTTTAAAAATACGAACTTCACGTTAGGCGAGTTTGTTTTTGTGCAAGAACCTTCTGGTAGCTCTTTTAATGAAAAATAGTCGAAAAGACTGTAGTAATTATTTGAAAAAGAGTTTCTCAAAGGATTGAAAAGTAACCTTTTAATTTACATTCAACGGACCGTCTTATGTCCAATCAGATTTATCAAAAATTCCTTTTCTTTCGTGTTTGGAAAAAGTAATAGATAACGAGCATGGTCTTCGGAGCAATGAGTGATCCACCTGTGGCACCCCGCGTGATAACACATGTACAATTTTGTGAGGCATTTATCTGATGACTAACGGTTACTAATGCACTGGCAACCTTTCTCCACAGTAAGTATCGAGAAGTTCTAAGAATATATCAAAAATACAAATCGTCCCCATCCACTCTAGATTTGGTTAAAATGAACTTTTAAAAGTTCGGTAGTTACGATGATCCACGACGGCCTCTTGTCATTTGGGACGTAACTTGTAGACATAACTGTATGCCGTACCACACGAAAAATGTCTCCGCATTATCTCTATGTCATCGTTTTTGCTGTAAGATTAACGCATCGCACTGTAATGGTGCGTTTAATGTGAAAGGTATCACACAAGTGATTCAAGGCTATTGTTGATGCGCGACAGCATTCAGTTACAATGACGCGTCATGCATCTATTAAACATAAGCCATAAGTGTAACGGTGAAACTTTTTCACAGTGGATATTAAAAGGCAGAATTTTCTTGTAACGTTTTGTATGCAAGTGTCCCATCTGATCAAAACATGAACTCACTATTTTTCTACGATCAACAAGAGAAATTTTCGCGATAAAAAATTTGTTTCCTGGTGTTTTATTGTAATGTCGCTTAGCAGGACAAATGAAAATAGATTAAGGTTATTGTGGGTATAATTTGATAAGATTTGAATCTTGCACTTTCCCATAGATTAAGTAGAAAACCATCTTGATTTCTTCACAAATCCTTTTCTCCTTTTTAAGCAGGATTTTGGTAGCTGCCATTCAGTCCTTTGTTGAAGCTGAAGTTTGACGTGCGCAACGAGGTTCACGTACTCACATTAACGAAAACATGAAAATTAGAATTTTGTGTGGGTACTTCTAAAAGAGCAGGAAAAGCTTAATTGAGGCATTCTTAACCCTTTCCGGTGCGAGACGTCTCCCTTGACGTGCAAAATCGTCTGGGGTTAGCCAGAGTGAAATCAGAATATCAAGTACGGACCGAAAATAGTTAAAGGTAATGTATTGCTGAAATTCGAGAAAACGAGAATCTTACGTCACTGGGGAAAATCGTTTCATCAGAGTGAAATGTAAGGTAAAATCAAAACGACACTGAGTATTACCATTTCAAAAAGGGTGAGAGATAAATGCTACCACGTAGATAAGCAGAAGGTAAACAAAATGGTAATAAGGATGGAAGTCATTTAGAACTTTTAGCGCCGATCAATAAGCCAATTGTATAAGGGGGCAGTAACCAATGGTGTGATAATATTTAAATATCCTTGGGGAAATAAAAATTTGCGACTATCCTTACCTCTTGAGATGAGAACGATGGCATAGGCCGCCATATCTGAGACAAAATGGTTGGGGTATGGGAATTCTGGGGAACAGGTTAGTCTACGTCATTGTTCCTTACGGACCGAAGATGTTTCGCGAACTTGTCGAAGAGACGTCTCACCGATATAGAGCTTGCAACATTTATCGTACAAAATACAAGCAATGATATTAGTGGAGGTGCAAGAAAACCTGTTGAACAACGTAGTTACATTTCAGTCTGGGAATAACCTCATTAGTTGTGAGGAATTTGCATGTTTAGCAACTGAAATGACAGCAAAGAAATGTTCCCGCTTATTGAGAAGAGTTTTTAGGGGAACTGCGCACCTTTTTGTACAAGTAATACCCAGTGTTATTTTTTTTTCATTTCATATTTAATTCTGATAAAGAGGTTTTACTCTAAACGTAAGGATTTCTTGTTCTCGGGTTTTGGTGAAGCACTACCCTTAAACTATTACGGTTTCGTTCAAAACAGCCACCCGGTTCTCTATTTTTCATGTTTTTGTACAAGTGAGTTAGCTGACTTCCTTCTCTAATGAAAACCTCAGCTTCAACCATGCATTAAAAGACAGCTATCAAAAATCATAAAAAGAGAACAAAAAGGACAAATTTTGGTAGACTTCAGTGCAGTATATTACTTAATTTGTGTGATAATTTAGTATTTAAACGTAACAAAAATAATACCCAGAAAAACGGTAATTTATTTTAACTCCTTGGCTGCCTAACACCTTCTACTATTTTCCTCAGGCTAACACAAGACTATTTTACTCTGGCTAACACCAGACTATTTTACTAGTCAAAGGGAGAGCTCCCGCCTCGAAAGAGTTATTGCAAGTCTTAGTTTACTTTTTCCCAGCGGCGTGAGACTTCTATTATTGTACTGTAGCAAATGCTTTACGATTTTACTTGTCAAAGGAAAATGTCCTGCCTCAAAAAAGTTAGAACAAGTCTCTATTCATTCTTTCCCAGTGACATAAGACTTCTACTATTTTACTCTTGCTAATGCCAGACGATTTTACTCGTCAAAGTGAGAATTTCCAGTCACGAAAGAGTTGTAACAAGTCTCGGTTCACTCTTTCCCGGCAGCGTAAGACTTCTATAATTTTACCTTGGCTACGGCCAGATAATATTACTCGTCGAAGAAAGAGCTAGAGCCTCGAAAGATTTAATCTATTATCACTTGTCCTAATAAGTGACGCCATAATGAGAAAAGAAGTAATTGAGTTTTCATTTCCAAAATATATTCCTTGTTTGCCATAGGATATTTTTCTTTATAGTTTGATCAGGCAATCATGGCCCATTGCATAATGAACATTACGAGGGGATCCCGCCTTGTCACTTCAACCGTGAAAATTTAAGTTTAGGCATGACAAGTTATGACTTGGGTACATTCAATGCGCAATGCGTCACCGTAACCGCATTCCGCAATGCACAAAAATTAGCTGTTGCATGGAGCGTTCAGCGTGAACGGTGCCACAGAATTTTAGTTATTTATTTGTTTGTTTATATATTTATTTTATTCATCGATATTTACCCACAGCAACCTCTCAACCGTAATGATGATCTTAAAATATGGTGGTTTTTCTGATGGCCATGTAGTACACTTAGATGCAATGTAAGTCCACCCAGCATTGTACCAAGGATTGGGTGGCGATGGGGGGGAGGGGGACTGGATTGCTTGACCCGGACACAAAATTTGATGAGGCGACATTTTCCGAAACAAAAATCTGACTTTTTATTGCTCTGTTTTCGTGATTCAAAAATAGTTTGCAAAGCTCAACAAAATGTTAAATCATTGCACTGCCTTCTCATCGTTAATTGTCAACTTTTCAGCCGTCAAGGCTTAGAAGTGCCAGTTTTTAATTTTGAATTGCCTTTTGTGTAGCAAAATACAAAACACATAAAAAACACCCAATTGTTTCTTCTGAATTGCCTCAGTTAGTTGTATACCGATAGCGCAAGTGTCAGGGACAGAACCAGGAATTTCGAAGGGCAGGGGTCGAGTGGTCGTATCAAGGCACCGTCGGGGCCATTTTGATCATTTTGAGTGAAGTAGATGTACGTGGCTTTGAGAAATGAGGAAATAAAGCAGTCACTAAAAGGGCAAATATAAGATTTCCCACAAAAAGAGCAGAACTCTTTCTGAAGCCAGATTGATATGGACTAAATCCCTGGTTCTTAATCTGCGACCCACGGGCCAAACGTGGCCACGAAAAAAAAATCATATTGCAAAAAATTTGGTAGTTGGTTCTTTGAAAATCTCCGCTATCTTAGCAGTCTCGATCTTTTCCGATATCTAAAAACATAGCTCAAAGTTACTTTGTGTAGCTGCCGATCACGTGTCGCTTTTAGCTTTTAAGAATTTTATTATTAAGTGTCCACGACAACCTCCAATCATGACGCACAGACTTGGAAAAACATCCAATCTGTACATAAACACAAACACAGCGGGTTTCCCGTGCTCACTACTGTCATTAATTACCATCAGTTGGATCTCAGTTGGAACTGCACCATTGAAAAACATGAACCATGCACATGTGCCGACGTCGAACTTGACTGTTTTCCCATAGATGTGACCATCTTGAGCGTGCATGCCTTCCAATTTTTGAACAATTAGGTAATAGTCATATTACTTTGGATACCTCGTAATTCACTATTTACCAGTGTAAGCGTTATAAATTGTAAGCGCATCGTACTCAATAAATTCAGAACTTAAGATCATAAATAACACGCCATAGGCCTAGCTTCCTCTAATCTTCCGGGACTCCCATCTACCAACGAGTTGTTTCTCCTTTCGGCCTGTCCCTTCTCGTCCCGTGGCTCAGATTCAAAACGATCTTGTGACCCGGGAGAAAAATTGAGAATTGATGGACTAATTACAGTCGAATCTTTATTAAGCAGCAGCGTATTAAGCGATCCCCTTTTATTAAGCGGTCATTTGGTAAAGTCCCGACAATTTCATAACTTAAATGATGCTTTATTAAACGGTCACCTCGGTTAGGCGGACGTGGTCACCCTTCGTGCTGTACCAAAGCTAATATTTTATTGTTTTGAACCTGCATTAAACGGTCACCAAAAAATGCTTAGTTTAAAGATAAAATTGAATTTAACACTTTACCATTTCCACTGCTAATAATGGACGATCTCCAATTTGTTTGCCCGAAAAATCAAAACAAGCACGTCACCACTTGATGATATAATATTGTCGTATAATATTGTCAACCTATAAAGTCGTTTTATTGAGGTACTTTGAACTTTTCTTCTGTAAACGTTTCCTTTAAGTGTGTTTCCTTAGTCATTTTGTTTAACTTCACTCTAGTCTCTAACTCCACCACATCTAGGTTTGTAAACAAGGCGTGTTTAAGTTGCCAGTCTTCTCACCAGTTGTTGCTTTGTGCTTGCGAACATGACACCCTTAGACAGAATCCATACTGTGCGGCGTCAGAACAACACTTCAGTTGTTCACTCGCTCGCATTCTATTTCATTTCCAGTCATTGTTTGGCTAGAGGCCATGTGCTATAAAATGCTGTTCTAACAATGTCACACCGGTAGGGATTGCGTTTCGTCAAAGTTGTTTAGGAGAAACCAAATATCGATGCTTAGTTTGCCACGTGTTATCGCTCAACTAACTGTTAGATTGCTGCACCTGAAGACCCACCGGGTTGGAGGGCTGGTTTCACAGTTGCCATATGTGAATCTCGTGAAAGAAGTAAAGAAGCTGTTGGCAGCAAAGCAGAAGATATTGCGCAGTTAAAACGCGGCGAAATAGAGTTAAGAGCCAACTAGATTGGTTGTGGTTCTCAATCAAATCCAAAGGTAAAACCCATAGCGTGGAAATTGCAGAAAAAAAAACAAATGCCTAAGTCTTCAACAAAGATTGGAAGTGGTCCGCTATTCAAAGGACAATCCAGGCTGCGGATATAGAAAAATAGCTGAGTATTTTGGGATAGGAAGAACACAAGCACAAAAAATTCTTCAAAATAAAAATGTCATTGTCGCCTCCTATTAAAGTAACGTCATCCCAATTCAACAAAAAAGAGCCTGTAATGGAAAGTACCCCAATACGAACCAAGCGTTATGGGTCTGGTATTCAATGTGTAGAAATTCGAACATACCCGTTTCAGGACCAATGCTCCAGGAAGAAGCGGTTTTAATCGCTGAAAAGTTGGGCATCTTCGGGTTTGTAGCATCCAACGGCTGCTAAGAGTCGTTCAAGAAACAATACAGGATTTGCAATATGTCCGTGGCTGGAGAAGAAGCAGATGTGAGAGGTGAAACTGTTGAAAGTTGGCATGAAAGAGCAAGAAAGATTACATGAGGATGGAAACCTGAAAACGTCTGGAACATGGGCGAAACTGAAGCTTTTTGGCGCGGATTGCCTGAGAAGACCCTGAGTGAAAAAGGGAAACGATGCAGCGGTGGTAAGGAGGCAAAGCAAAGGAATACTTGGGCTTTCTTTGTGAATGCTGCTGGAGAAAAAGAAAATCCCGTCGTCATTGGGAAATATGCCAGGCCTAGGTATTTTAAGAATTTAAAAGATGCCAAACACCCGTATAAGTGTCAGTATTTTTCAAACCCAAAAACTTGGATAAACTCTGAAATTTTGAACTTGATTTTGTCAAAGCTAAACCAGCGCTTGTTCAGAAAGAAGAGAAATATCCTTTTGTTTACTGACAACGCACCATGTCACCCACCATGTCTTGAAGGAATGTTTTCCAATATCAAAGTAGTGTTTTTGCCAAAAAACACAACATCTAAGACCCAGCCACTAGACGCTGGAATCATCGCTGGCTGGAAAGTAAAGTGCAAGAAATGTCTTCTCCGATATGTGTATTCCAGAGCAAATGGGTCAGCTAACGCATCAGAAATAGTTACTGTAAGTCTATAAATATTCTAATGGCCGCTGAATGGGGAAGAAAACATGGAACGAAGTATCTAGCAGCACAATAAAAAAGTGCTTTCAGACCACGGGAATGTACCCACAAGATCTAGTCTTGGGAGACGATCCTTTCTAGGGAGAAGAGCTTCATGATCTGCAAAATCTTATCGGCAGATTCTAAATACCTTATACAGCAGATGAATTTATCGCAGCTGAAGATGAAATTGAAATTTGTTCTGGCTTAATTGATCGCCTATATTGCTTTCAGTATTGGGACAATTCTTGCAATTTTACGTCTATGGTAAAGCACATTTTGTGTTTAGGAAAAAGGAGTGTACTGCAGTGAATTTCTAATTTACGAATTAAAGAACTAAATACAATTATAAAATCTCGTGGCTTTTTTAACCTTTATGACACATACTAAAAGTGATCATAAATTTATTTCCGTGCAACTCTAAATAATAATAAAGTATCAAACATTATTAAACCTATGTGCAATACATTAGATTTTTAAATATTTTCTATTTTAATTTTGAAATTCAAGTACGTGCGATGGAAAAAATTAGAAAATAATTTGCATAGTGTCACCATAACTGTTTTTAAAGGGGCCGAACGATATTACGGCCCTCATAATAAAATGTTAGGGAGGTCGCGGCCCCCGTGGCCTCCTGCTTCCTACGCCAGTGGGTCCCACACAGGCATTCGTTCAATCCTTTGGAAAGATGCACCCAGTAAGTGATTCAAAATATGTGATAAGAAAGGGGGCACAACTAAGGCTGAGTCTTATCATAATCCTGCAGAAATTTTTTCAAGCCAGAGGCCTTGTTTGAACTGATTTTTTTTAATGCTTTGAATACTTTTGCATCTGTTGCGAATATAAACTGAAAATCACTGTCTGCGAGCTTCACAAAATCATTGAAACTAGAAGTCGAATTTTCGAGTTTACATCGCAGTTGGCATGGTACAATACATAAACTGGACAAGCCTGGACTAAAATATGGACTCGAAAAAAGACTGATGAAATCGACAATTCGAAAACACAAAAATTCATATTGTATTGTACTATGATATTACCAGAACAAGGAAATCATAAACCATGAGCCACGTAATGGATCCTTTTGACAATAAACCACGTTAAAGTTGACTTGGATTTCGACTCATTTGTATTCATCAAATCAATTATGTCAAATTACGCTTTACCAAGGGCGTCCAGGATCGGCAAGATACGTGAAGAAAAAGATCTAAGTCGATATTATTCAAAAATAACGGCCCGATAAAGCCGTAAACTTTAGAGTATACTACGAAACACGGACTCGGACACGGACTCAGACTCGCAATTCCATATCTTTAATACCAAAAATCTTTTTATCTAGAAATAGATCAATAAATTTGTCTGTAATATGAAAAAAGTTCCGAATGTTGTTAACTTGACTAGACAACATCAGTCGACCCATCAGCCTAACGGGATAATTCTATAGTGCGCTGACACAAATGAGCCATAATAGAAAAACATCTAAAACTTCGATGTAACTTTGCTGTTTATTTGTCAAAAGTGGTAATGTCTAGTTTGGTTTGAATACTTTCCCGAGATTACTTACGTTTGCCTTTCTCCCATCAATGTAAAGAGTCGAGTTGCGGCTACGATAAAAATATTTGGAAACGATAATACTACACATTGTAAATTTAACATGATGTAAATCTCATGTCAATGGACTTGCGCAAAGGAATAGGAAACAAAGATGTAAATGTTTATATACAGCTATAGTTAGACACTACACTTTCATAGTTCAAAACACCAAAACGTCGGATCTGGTAACAGTAGCAACGTACATATAATTCTAACGGGTAATACACCTTTTGCTATTCATTACTACAAAATATACTATCATTAACGCCAACCTTCGTCCACAAGTCGTAGGTCGTGGGTAAAAGGTCGTGAGTTCAATTTTCCTCTACAAATTATGGAATAAATTATAATAAAAAAACTATTGCAGTTATCGTGGTGATGGGTTTTCTGACACCTTTTTCTTGGTTGTCTTTCTCTGACTCCATGAAAAATTGCAACGGTGCAGTTGTTGTTACATCTCACCAGGACAACTTAGCCAAATTGACTCCTGTCGAGAAAAACATTGCCCGAAGCTTACGTGTTCTATCCAATACCGTTAACAACATCGTATGGACTTTCCAAGAACTTGGATACGACGATGATCTTTGCACGTCTAGCAACGCTAAAGTCGCTGTCGAGAAACTGCCACCGACCTTGCTCCTGAATCGGAACGAGTACGTCGTCCGCGAGCGTATCCCGTACGTGAACTTCACAACGCTTAGAGACTGGTTAGAAAAACAACTGACGCCCACGATCTCCAAGCGACGCAAACAAAAAAGGGAAAAGTTGATGAAGAAAAGAAGGGAGGACGTCATCCTGATGGAAGCACATTTGCTGGCACGACATTGCCCCCGCATTTTCGTGCCTTTTAAAGGACGGCCAACATTCTGTTGAAGTTTGCCCGACATTGCCTTGTTGTCAGTTGACAAACGTGATGAAGCAGCGAAGAACACTCAACTCTGCTTTAGCTGCCTCAATGCTGGACATATTTCCCGAATGTGCCCAACACCAACCAAATGCCGAGTTGACAAATGCCAAAAGAAACACCACACTCTTATCTTTGGTACCAGAAGAGTACACGGCAACCCACAGCCTGAGGAACACTCTCTCTCGTCTGACGAGCCACGCCAGTCAAAGGTTCTGCTGCCAGTATTTCCTGTGACCTTGTACGGGCCGGCCGCAAGTATCGACAAATACGCCATGTTGGACATGGGCAGTACTTGCTCTTTGATCCGAACTGACATTGCCCGAAAAGCTGGTCTTCACGGCCCCTGAAAGGAAAATGACCGTAGATGTCATTAGACGGCGGATCGTTTTTACTTTTCATATCGTAAGCTTCGAAATCAGCCCGCGATTGAGTCAAGATCAACGCTATTCACTGGAAAAGGCGTAGATCGTGAAAGACGTGAACCTTCCACAGATGGACATTGACAATGCACTAGGAAAGACAAAATGGCCCCATCTCGCTGACCTTAATCTGCCTAAAGTGGATGGAGGACTAGCAACCGTACTTCTGGGTGCGGACGTCTTCGACCTCATTGTTCCATTTACAAGTTCAGACCGGCCCCAAAGGTACTCCCCGTGCTCTTCGTACAGTTCTCAGATGGATGGGTGCAGTGCACCTACCTGGCCCACAAAGGGAACTGGGCACATGCTAAAGGTTCACGTATTCACTCCAGACGAGGACCTCCACAGACAAGCGCAAGAGTGGCAGAAACTTAGTCCTTTGGATGCAAGTACGACAGGAAAAGCTCCTGGTTGGGAGAGGGCGAAATTGCACTCAAGATCTTGGAATCGACAAAGGAGAAACTTGGAGATTGCCACGAAACTGGACTCCTTTGGAAACACCCCACAGCCAAATTACCGAATAACTGCCCCATTGCTGAGAACCATCTTCGTTCCCTGAAAAGGCGACTAGCAAAAAACACCGCCCTTGCGACGGCGTATCAGAGTACGATAGATAACGATTTGGAGAAGGGTTATATTAAGAAATTGACTCCGGAGGAAGCGGCAAAGCCGGTAAGGCACCAATGATTTTCTTCTCCACCATCCCTTTGTGAACCCAGGAAAACCCGGCAAGATAAGGCGAGCTTGTAACGCGGCTGCCGCCAGTGGGCACACATCTTTAAAAAGAAAATACGCCTGACGTAATTGTTATTGGATCGTACCAACTTTTAATTTAAGTTTATTTTTAATCTTTATATAGTTTAATCTTTGCTTATATTGCTTAACTTGTATGTAGTTCAGTTTGTATATAGTTAATGTGTGACGCCCCTCGTGGAAAGCAGCGTATTATGTTGATCGAGGCTAGCGTGTTTAAATAAAGTTTTGCCTACCTACCTACCAACTGCTGGCAGGTCCAGACCTCCTTATTTCCCTGATCGGGATATTTATGCGCTTTCGTGAGGAGAGAATCGCCTTCTGCACTGACATCGAAGCAATGTTCTCCCAGGTAGCGGTCCCGCCAGGAGATCAAGTAGTTCTGCGTTTCCTATGGAGAGAAAGTAGCGATTCACCTGTGAGCGTTTACCAGTTTCTTCGCTACATTTCTGGAGCAAAGTCGTTCCCCGCCTCAGCCAATTATGTCCTGCGTCGGACTGCACATGAGAACTCTACACAATTTCCAACGGCCACGGAAGAAGTGCTAAATAACTTTTACATGGACGATCTTTTCAAGTCTGAGGAAAATAAAAATTCGTCAGTACAGCTTCAGTCCGACCTCACTCAGATTTTATCGAGAAGAGGATTCCGTTTGACTAAATGGTGTAGCAACTCCAGAAAGATTCTAAGTCGTATCCCTCGGTAAGAACTTGCCCCATCCTTGAAAGATCTGGAGCCCGAAAGTGACCTTCCAGTAGAACGTGCTCATGGAGACGCTTGGAACACTGATACCTACTCGTTCGTTATTCGCCTCAGGCCTCAAAAACCAGTAGACACACAAGTACAGATCCTTAGTCTCGTCTCCTCCATATACGACCTTCTGGGTATGGTTACCCCGTTTACCTTGTCAACGAAGATATTCCTTCAAGATATCTGGCGTAAGAAACGGAGGTGGGACGAAGAGATTCCCGAGATGGAGTTGGCACCTTTTCGAAAGTGGCAAGATCAGCTCAGTGACCTGGAATCGTTTAGCCTTCCTCGATCTTATCGATCAGTCCCTGCCTCACCAGTTAACACTTAAGTCCACCTCTTTGTCGATGCATCCGAATCTGCTTTCTGTGCTGTCGCCTATTTCCGTTTCCTGTACGACGATGGGTCGATCCAGTGCTGTTTCGTGATGGGAAAATCTCGAGTTGCACCTCTTCGAAAGCTGAGTATTCCGCAACCCGAGCTCCAAGCCGCATTTATGTGTGCTCGTTTGTCGGAAGTTGTGAAAGAAAACCACACGTACGAGATTGACTCCTGTCACTTGTGGAGTATTAGTCGCACCGTCATTGGATGGATCAACAATACAAGTCACCGTCACCCAGCATTCATTGCCAATCGTGTGGCAGAGATCCATGATTTGACAAACCCTGAACAGTGGCGACACGTACCCAGCCGGATAAACGTGGCTGACGCTGGTAGTCGTGGATTCCATGCATTAGACATCTGTCCTAGTTCTCGATGGTTAAATGGGCCGGCTTTCCTATCTCAACCTGAAGGATTTGGGCCACAGCCATACAACATCGCCGATGAGGAAAGCGTTGCTGACTCAAAAAGTTGGACGAATGCCACGGCCTTAGCACCCGTTTACTTCCTCGACCCAAACCGTTTCTCATCCTGGGATGGACTACTCCGAATTACCTCATGGGTCTTACGTTTTCTAAGCAATTGTCGACGCCCGAAAGAGAATTGTAAGGTTGGACATCTTAGCCTCGCCCGAACTAAGCGAAACTAAAGAAACCTAGATAAAGAGGTCGCAGAGAGAAGCCTTCTCGTCAGAAATTATATGCTTAAATAAGAAGACACGGGCACCCCGGCCGAACCGTATCCTGACGTTGACTCGTTTCCCAGATTCAAAGGGGATCCTACACGCAGGGGGTCGCATTTCGAAAGCTCCTGTGTCATATGCGACTCGCCACCCAATTATTCTTTCACCCAAATGTCATATCACGAAATTAACGATAACTAACTACCACCAATGCTGCCACCATGAAAGCAACGGACACGTTCGCCATGCCATTCAACTGGAATTCTGAATACTTAACTAACGTGCGACCATCCACCATCTCACATATCGATGCCCATACTGTCGACGACGCAGAGCACTGCCTCAAGTGCCGATCATGGCCGATCTACCTGCAGCCCGGCTCATCGCGTATTTCCCTTTCTTATGTGTCAGAGTAGATTATTTCGGACCGTTTGCTGTAAAATGGTTGCGAAAGGCCGGAAAGGGATTATGTTGCCTTTTCACGTTCCTGGTAAACCGTGCCATGCACATCGAGGTGGTGTATACCATGGAGAATGATTCTTACATCATGGCCCTGCACAAGATGATCTCCAGACCGGGCAAGCTGTAGGTTATCCACTCAGGTAATGGTACAAACTTCGTGGGCGCCGAGAAAGAGTGACGCATCTACTTAGACCGATGGAATGGCCACTGAATCAATTCATTGTTGCAGGAAGGCATCGAATGGCGTTTCAACCCACCGTCCGCCCCACATTGTGGCGGAATTTGGAAGCGCCTTGTGAGGTCGTGCAAACGAACGATACGCATCATCCTTCAGAATCAGATGCTCACCAACGAAGTCCTCTTGACCATCGTAAAGGAAGTCGAATCCTTTCTCAATGGCCGTCCTCTGACGCATGTTAGCACTCACTTGGCTGACGAAGAAGTCCTTACACCCAATCACTTCCTGTTGGGACGCCCAAATGCAAACCTGCCACCCCATGTCTTTGTGGATAGAAAAATGTCAAGCAGGAAACGATGGCGCCAGGCTCTAGTACTGACTGTCCACATTTGGAAAAGGTGGCTTAGAAAATACGTATTTTCCCTCGAGGAATGAAGAAAATGGACAAAGAATGTGTGGAATCTTGAGAAAGGCGATCTCGTGCTCGTGGTAGATCCACAGTCCCCTCGTGGAGTGCGGCCGTAAGGCCGTGTTATTCGTCGTATAGTAGGTAAAAACAGAGTTATCCCAGCAGCTGAGATGAAGACCAAGATGGGAACCATGGTGCGACCGGTAGCAAAGCTTCCACTTCTTGAAGAAAGCGTCGAAACTCCTCAAGTGGTCATGTCCGCCTCCGAGAATGAGGACGAACACGGAGCCGGCTGTGCTACGCCCGCACATCGTAGACACTATTTTGTTTTTTTTTATTTGGTAGCACTTAATCTAATGGTATTTCCGAGCACTAACACTTGCACTTTAGTTCATTGCACCCTAGATTAATTTAATTTGCTTTAACCAATAGCACACTTGCTGTTAGTTTCCTGAGTGTGATCCCTGGTCGAAAGGTATCTTGCTTTTTTCGCCCTTTTGTTTTTTTCGTCTTTTTTTTTTTTTCAGAAACAATATCCAAAATATAAACAGTATCCAAACTTTTACTGCTGATAAAGAAATTTATGTACGATTTAGGTTTTTATATGATATTTTCCGTAAAAGTATTTATATAAAAAAGACCTGTTATTTAAAAATAAACAAGATGTTGACAATAAAGGCATATGAGCATCGAAATTCTTTTAGTAATATTCTTTTTGTCGCATTCTGCAGAGGTCGTTAAAGAAAGTAAAGAAGAAACATCTGAAAGTACAAGAGCAGGTAAACATTTGTTAGCACTACGTATATGTGTGGCGTTTATTTTCTGGCTATATAGGTATGCACAACTACGGTTGGTGGTTAACCTGGTATCCGTAACAAAGTCTTGTCATTTTAAAGATTACTGCCTCCCTTTAACTAAGCAAACCATTTTCTTGCATGTCAGAAGATTTTAAAAGGTGAATGTAAACGATCTTCGACGATATCCCACATCTAATATTCACACTTCAGCAGCTTGTTTTCCATTAAATAAATACAGCATGTTACGTAAACTGGTGTGATACAGTACGTCTTTGAAAAGGCTATTGAAAAAACCCGTAGCGTTGCCGGTATCCCAGCATTTTTGTTAGGGCTTCCAAAGCGTAAGGATATTTTTTTCATTTACTTTTCCCGTGATAAAACTATTATTAAAAATACTTCTGAAATTTTGAATGTTTGAATTCAATGTCATTGAGTTGAGCGCAAAAACGCCTTGACTTATCCGGAAATTTAGACTTAGTTTCAGGAGTAGTTTTAGGAGTTGCTTTTTAACGAAGAATTCAATTAAAAACAAAATAAATGAATAAACATGAATGCTAAGTAAGTATTCATACGTTCATGAAGCGAAACGAGATCAAAAGAAAATCTCACGAAAACAAAAATTGCTCAAAAATAACGAACAGAACGAACCAAATACTGTATAAAATAGTTTGCTTTTTTTGTAGAACTGTCGTTATCGGCCTTTGATTGAGACAACTTTAACTTTGACTATTGTTACCAAACTTTTTTTATTCTAATATTCTATATTGTTTCCAAGATGTCTAAATGTTCATTAACTCTTTCTTTGAAGGAGCTCACCCCTTGACGAGTAAAGTCTTGTAGCGTAACTAAGAGTGAAATAATACAAGTTCTATCTTGCTGCAAAAGATTTAAGAACGTATCTTCTTGTTGGTCAACAAGTTGTGGACTTGCAATAATATGACTCATAGGTAACTGTGGCAAATTCAACTTCCGTTCCTTTTCTTTCGCCAATTTAACTTTTCCAAACCACCCTATCATCGCAACATGGTTCATGCTGACAACAGTCAAGTTTAACATGCTTTTAATTTTCTATCAGTACATTCTGTACACTTACTTTGGTCATTTGTAAAAGTTATACACTGAGTAGGAGATGTTTAAGTGATACGGAGGTTTAAGACATATAACCTCCTTATATCACCATTGGTGCATGAGGTTTTTGAAAACTAAGTTAGCAATGTTTGGAATTGACTAGTCTCCTTTGACATTTCGTTCCAGATATTTCTATTCTCTAGGGTATAAGACCGACAGATGTTTGGATATGGTTGTAGGGAGTATCGAACGTTTCCAAACGAAATATTGATCGCGATTGTGGCGGATTAAAGGTGGGGGGATTGGGGGAATTTTGGGAACGTGCAAGCGGCTCCGCGCTTTTTGTGACCCCGCATAATTTTTGGGGGCCTCGCGCTTTTTGATAATGATAATAATGTTATTTTACCAAGGAAATCACATCACCGAAGTGTTTTTCAGCGAAGCCCTGATTATCATTGGTGTGTATATAGGGAAGCAGGGAGGCGACCGCCCTCCCGCTGGAAATTTCCGTCGGAAAATTTAGAGCTTGTCGGAAAATTTGAGGGACGATACCTTACTATATTTCGTTCGCTGAGAAGTCAAAAAACCTTGAGGACTAGAAATGTCAAAAATTGGACATTTGTACACCATAGAGATGATACAATATTACGGTAAATGAAAATTTGAAACTACTTTAAACATCTTTTACCTAAACCGAATGCAGAAAACCGAACGTTTTCTTTTAAAATATGGCAACTGTCTGACTATAAATTAGCATTAGAAAATTCATTCATCGCGGTTCGTGTTGACAGGTGCCTAACAACGTAAAGTTTCGTCCAATAAACTTCAACGTTTTAACTTTGAAACAATGCGTTAGTTAACGCACAGTGCACAGCCAATTGCAAATGCTGTAGTACAAAATAGGAAAATCGTGTAATCAAAATAGCCTGTAAAATTGTTGGTAACATTTTGTCTTCTGAAAAGAAGCCAGTCAATGCTAGTTGGTTGGCACTGCTGTGTCCGCGTACTACACCCAAGGCTAGACTGCTGTTACTAATTTTCAACTCTAAATGACTACCAAAAATGCGTTTGCCGTTTGTTCTGGTAAACCGATTTAGGCTAACTCCTGTCGGAAATTTTTCAAATCTCACACCCCCCCCCCCTCTAGAAATTATTATATACGCCGCTGCAGCTGCTGCTGATTATTATTATTATTATTAATATGGTTATTATGTTTCTATTAGCCAGTTCATATTCTGGTCATTATTCCCTCCCACCAAATATTGCTTGGAGGTAACCGAGGTACACTTGTTCCCATTGGTTCGCGGTGAGGCTGACGCGCATCGACTGTACGTTCACAAGTCTGGCTGTACCACTCTGCCAAGCACTTTCCTAATTATTGTTTGCCCCTCGGAAAGCACTGTCTGCTGTATTGTACTGATTATCCTAATCACACTCTCCTCATCTCCTGTAATCTTGCTCACTGCTCTGGTTGCATCTTCGTCACCAACTCTCTGGCATCCAATTATTACCGGCACTACTTCCACTCTGTATCTTCCTTTTCTTTGGTTCTTATTGCCAGCTGCTGATACTTCTGTAACTTCGTTCTCGTCGCTTCCTCGATGTTATGCTGTTGAAGGGCATAACATGTCCACTAACCAGATCTTCCTCGCTTTCTCGTCCTCTAATGTCAAGTCTGGTCTGCGTGCAGAGCTGGTCTTTCTCATCCTATGCTCCAAGTCCCAGCATAACTTGAACCCATTCCCCTTTAGGACGTAGCCTTTCTCACATATAACCGTGTAC
>JASJOG010000578.1:0-104957 GCA_030142905.1 Heliopora coerulea | reverse complement strand
TAGCTTGATTTGAAATTGGTTTTAATGTGTAGAGTCAACAGTTTCCTGATGTTTTCTGTTCAATCTTCCGGTCTTGGGTGTAAAAATTTTATATTTCATTTCAACGGATGACCAACAAACCGACCATCACCAGTTTTCAAATTATTGTAGGTGAGTAATTTTGAAACTTACCTAGGCTATGGTCATGTACAGAAACTAACAAAGATAACTAATGCCTGGTTCTCATATCGTCGTAAGAATTGTAAGAATTGGTGACCAGCTCTGGTCTGTTCCCGATTTTCGAGGATTCTTATATGAGTACATAAAAATATGGTATCCCAGTATGGTAATAATCGCAAGAATCAGACGCATTTCTACTTTGTTGAGCTTGTCCGCAACAGTTGCCGACCGTTCGGGATTCTTACGACATATAAGAAAATCATTTGCGTCAATCGGGGATATTTCTACGCATAATCTAGTCAAAAATGACGACTTCACAGACGATGAATTACTTGAGAAACCTGACAAAAGATGCCGACTCGGCGTAGAACTGATCAAATTCCTTTCGTTTTTTTGCAAATGTGGCCGCACTCAGAATCCTCTTTTCTTCTTTTCTTTACATACAAATCACTCCTTCTTTTTAACCTTCACTCAAACCAGTACGTGAATAAGTTTACAGCGTAAAAACAATTCATTATGAAAGTAGCAATTAAGTCGACCTTTTTATATTTGACTGGTAATTTTCTCGCACATTCTGATTGTTACAATTTTTACAGCAAATAAAAACATCGCAGTTAGGAATATTCTAAAAATCACTGACGCGGAGGACAGTGCGCATTGCCCACATTTGAAATTCTTGCGATAACAGAGAACTAGGCTTAATGAGGTTATTAATAATTAATAACTAAGGTTGACAACCAAGGAGCGAGCAGGGCATGGACTCTAGGGGGCAAGTATAAAGTAACAGAGAGTCGCCGGGGCTAGACAATACGCCCTGAAAGAGTTGGAAAGCAGAGTAGCTTGTCAATTTACAACGGCGATAGTTAATATTCGACCGAAATAATCAGTGTGATAGGTGCAGACCAGTGGTGGATAGGTCATGGCTGGGAATTATTACATCGCCTTAGACCTGAATCCAAGTAACCCTCAGCTGTCGGAAACACGGCAACAGAAATGTCTACACCTAACTATCTACACGGGTAAGTAAAGCGACTGTAGGTGTAAAAGAGACGATAAGTGCAAAGCATTCTGAAAACTATCCTACAGCGCAGACGCTTGCACAAGCGTCTGCACTGCAGGATATCTGAAAACGTGTATATAAGTTACTTCATTCAGTAAAAGTACGATTGTTTTTGCAATCGATTGGTTGGTACTTGTATCATATTTCACTATTTGATACCTGTGTAAAATGCACAGTCTGCGTAGTTTATGATGTATCCTGAAAAACATACCTGATTTACGCCCTTTATCAAGGGATTCTTACACAATCAAGTCGTCCCCATCAAAAGTAAAGTCCTACGAAGGTTTGATATTGTTCCTTCGGGTTGTTGTTGCCCACCAACCCAGCACTAGATCTGTTGGTTTACATTCTTCACAAACAAGGTCCACGTGATCCTTCGACATTCCAGCGTGCTCAGCGAGTTTTCTAAAATCGTTGCCAGGACGCAATCTTTTCGTTTAACGTTTTGCAAATATTCTGCCTTGTCGACAGCTTAAAAGCATTGATCGAGAAACCTTCATTGGGTTGTCCGGAAGGCTGGTTTCCTATAAAATTTAGCAGAAAGAAAATTAGATTAAATTTAAGTGAAGGACGGTAAATGTTCACCTGCCCACTTCATCATGACTTTACGAACGAAACTTTAGGACATTTTTTAAATCTGAACAGCTCCACATATTTCGAATTCAACTCCACACGACGAGATATTTGAAAACAACATTTGAAAAATAGGAAGAAAATAATTATGTGTGCCTGCTGGCAATTTTATACTTTTTACCTCCCAAATTTTTTTCCCTAATAGTGTACACACTTTTCAGATCAAACAGCCTTCACCCAGTGGGGATATCAGCTATGGGGATAAAAAAATGGCCTATTTATCCTGGGTTAACACTTAAAAACCTCGTTTCATAGGGTGGCAGTGGGCTCCACGCCCACAAGGCACTCCACTGCCATGACATCTTTCAGGGACAGCTCTATGGTGGGCTGGAGGAGGTGTCGCAACCCCGGACCTTTCTGTTGGAAATCTTATATGTGCCCTAATAGTGACCGCTTTTTGTCCTTATTTTCTAAAGCCACAAAAATTATATTCACTCGAAATTATCAAAATCATCCAGATGGTGGCTTGATACAGTACTACCGTCAGACCCCTGCCTTTTGAAATTCCTGGCTACACTCCTGTATCATTCTAGTTAAAAGAAATTTTGATTTGGGTTTTTATAACTGTAATGGCATACGAAATACAAAAATGTGTCGATAAACAAATTAATTGACGAAGCTAGGACTAAGACTAGTGTAGGTTTAACTTTCCCCACAATGCCACAGTACTGTGCATCTGCATGATCTAGCAAAATATGCACGGCGAAAACGCGTCAATATATAAACAGGTTTGCCAATGCTAAGACAAGCTGAAAGTTTGAAAGTTTCTTCACCCAAATTGCGGGAAATGCGGTTTCAAAGCATTCACAACCCTTAAGTAGTCGTTTTACAAATGCCACGAACAAAGTTGTGTTACTTAAAAATTAAAACTACTGCAAAGACAGCCAAATCTTCCCCTACATTTTGCTTCGAGTTGAAGACTACAAACACGCTGGAATCATAGATCAAGTTGATGTGGAAACCGTCATTAATTAAGCGTTATGGCTCTCTTTTACATTCTTGAAATATCAAGTTGGAAAAATACTATATTATCAGACTAGAACCTTTCAGGTGTCTGACCGGTATATCGTGTGACTTGTTCAATTTTCAACTTTTGCCATTTTATTGCATAATATTCTCAATGACTAAATAATATTCTCAATGTTCTGAAAGTGACTAAATTTAACGTAAAAACCAAGATTTAGGTTAGTGAGAACATCCCCCTAAGCATATCCTGAAGTAATTTTTTCTTTAATTTACTTCCCTAATTTTAATACCAGTGTTACCAGCTGCTTTAAAATCTCATCATAGCGTTTATTATTTAGTATCTGTTATGACATTGCGTACACTGTTGCAACCTTGTGTACTAGCATAATGGCAAGGTGACCTGATATTGCGCAATACGTTAATTTTATAATTTATCCGGTCGTCAAAAAGTCAATAAGTAGACCTACTTGGTTGCATCACCTATCATCGGCTATCTTTACGGGTCGGAATCCTACCTAATTACGCATTCTGAATGGCTTACAAAAGGATCCGTTTTGTTAACGTTCGCGAGCTACAGTAATCCCACAGCCACCCTCAAAAAAATTGAAAACATTCAGAAAGACAATATGAAAAAAAAACCAGGAAAAAGTAAGTTATTTAGGAAACATAGTTGGCCCTCACTGGGAAAATTTTTTCTTTAGGTCTGACAGCACGGACCTTGGGATCCTCTTAAGTAAATAACATAACCTTTGGGTTTTCAATAGTGCATTAAGCAAAATAGTTGTGACACCACTTCAACGAAAATTGATTAAGTTTATCAACACGTATCAGGAAAGTTAATTAGACAGATGAAACTGAAGAAAATAGAAAACTGGAGGTTATCATGATACATTTAAATTATTCGTATTTTACCAAAAAGCTAGACTACATCTAGCGTCACACAATCCTATTGTTACAAGCGAAGAATTATTTTCATATAGCAATAATAAAAAAGACAAAAAGAAATCCTACTGGTCAAGTAGTGGTCATGTGACATCAAATAAACTCAGTGGATCTCTTCATAAAGAGAAACGTAGCAATTTTACATTCAGAGGTCAGCAGACAACACGTATTTGTTCATGTGAATGCACAAATCACTAAATAATAATTTAAAACGAACGGAAAAATGGAATTTTATGCTATTTGTAGTGCTGGGCCCAGAGGTGTAGTTATCCCATTTTAATTGGAGGGGGTGTCCAGCTTAATTTTCCGGAATATTGTATCATTTGAAAAATTGCCCGAGTTTAATTTGACCGGCATTCAGTCCATGTATGGTGTACCCTCGCTTCCATATCTCAAGCACTGTATTACTTGTTAGGAGTTTAATGTTTTGTTACGTTTAATATAAACCAGTGACCAAAGTGTCTTTGATCTACTTTACCAAACCAAATTTTTCCCGAATTGCTATTTATTTTGGAGTGAATAACTATCAATTTTTGCCTGAATATTTCGTTTTCTGACAAACTTTGTGGAGTCTCTCATTACCAACACTCGTCCATAAACTACACCTTGGGCCTTGTCTTTCTTTTGTTAAACTGAAGTATAATATAAAGTCTAGTTACTCTCTTGAGAAGGCTTTTTAAACTGTGTTGATGGGGTACAGGAAAGCCTTTAACAGTGAACGAGATTCTTGTTGACTTTAGCCCTGGAAAACATCGAGTGTTAAAGAGTCACTCAGTTTTCCAAGTCTCTCTCCTTGGCTAAAGTCCTTGGATAACATTGAAACCTTTGGTACGAAGCTTTTCCTCCACTTCCAACCTTCCTTTCTGTTGTATTCCTTTCTTGGAAGCTTTTGAGAATTCTATATAAACTGCTTCGAGCTATTCCTTGCTTGCTAAAATGATTTACAGTATAAGCAACACCCCTATCGCTATGGAGTTTGTAAAAGCTTACAACAAGATCTCTCCTCTGTTTAAACCTAAACCCATCCATCGTTCATGTAAGGATCAACCCAGAACTTATGCCAAGCAGGTGGCCATCAGGAACAGAAATGTAATGAGTAAAACTATTTCCTTTTTCAATTTAAGACTATTACACACATTGATAGATTTCTTTACATTTGAAAACATTTTCCTCTTTGCATATTATACATTTAGAAGTTGAATTCAGGTAAACAATGTTTTTAGACCGGGAGCCCAGAGGTGGGAGCCTAGCTGAAAAAGTAACCAATTTTTATGCACACAACAGTCATCTACATACACAGTTTTGTATGGAAATGGACGTCTGCCGGACACACACCGGTCGATATGGTCAGGGGGGCGTGAGAAAGTGGTCAAAAAATTGAGCTAGATCAGCTCATAAGGAAACCTGATGAAACCAAGTGCAAAATGTTAGCCATGGTGCCAGCTATTATAAATCACCGCTGACAGACATTTTCAGCAGGGGGGTGGGTCTGCCAGACGACCTTAAATGCCCAACAAAACAATGAGCTAGATCAGCTCATAAGGAATCCTGATGAAACCAAGTTCAAAATGATCACCAGAGCACCAGCTATTTTGAACCACTACTGACAGACATTTTCCGCAGGGGAGTGGGTCCGCCAGACGATCTTGAATGCCCAACCCAAAATTGAGCTAGATCAGCTCATAAGGAAACGTGATGAAACCTAGTGCAAAATGTTTAGCATGGAATGATGTATCATTTTTAGGAAGAAATAGAATCAAGTAAACTCGTCCTTTCAAAAATTATAAAATGCTAACAGAGGAGGGACTGTGGGGGATAACTAACGCACGCTTTGGATTCTGGACGTCAGCCAGGAGCATAGATACTGACTTATCGAAGGATGGATTCAACCGAAACACGTGTACCTTCATCAGAGTCTCGGTGTGTGAGTGAAGTATCAAATGATTTGTCGGCAAGCATTGCCAATCAACAGGTACGTTACATAAGATAAATGCAATCTCAATAAAACGACGTCCGACTCGAATAAAACTCGCCTTAAGGAAAACAAGCCGTTTAGTTTTTAATTCTAATACAAAACAGTTGCTTGTATTCAAATACCTCTGATGTGTTTTATTATATCAACTGAAATGCCTTGGCAGAGGAGGTTTTTTTCCTCAAAAACGTCACAAACCTAGTGCAAGGCAATCACTTCGGCAGAAGATTGTTGTGATAAATAATTTGTTTCACCGAAACGTTGAAACAGAATCACGTACATTTGGCTTAGTTCGGCAGAACTGCCAAGCCCTAAGTGGGCGAATTCGTAAGTTAATTTTTTAAAAAGTCGTGAGATTGACCGAAAAATTGTGAGATTTATAAATGGTCAGGCTTGTGTTTAATGAACATTCTCTTGTTTCAAGTCATGAAAATTGGCGCCAAATACTATCCACAGGTTGCCCGAAGGAAAAGGCGGAGAATACAATTGCGTACTGAGAAAATGAGCGAATTGAGTCTTTTCGCGTGTTGCCGGGGTTGGCTAGATGTCAAGCAAATGATTTAAAATGCTAGTCATGTATTTTCCGTTCAGGTTCAAGAATGTAAATGTTAACATGAACATGACAAAAGAACATTTCTTACTTCCTCAATTCATTGTTCAAGATCAGATATGGCTTATCTTTTAACCTAGTAAATAGATTTTCAACATATTTCGCCGAAAATTCAAAAATCGTGGGATTTCCGGACTTAGTCGTAAGATCGTGAGAAAGCATCAAAAACTTTATTCTCACGAAGAAATCGTGAGACTTCTAGGATGTCTGGTTCGGTGGAATATATGACTGAATTCTCTTGTGCTTTTGTGAAGAAATTTAAATTAACCAGCTCGATGAATAATAATAATAGTTCTAATTTCTTTTAAGAAATGAATGTATAATTCTTTTATTTATAACTAAGAGTTCAGTAATTTTGACATAAACATTGGTATGCATTGCAGAATAACGAAGCTGGGAGTGTTTTAAGCTGTTACATCTGTCATCTAACTGAGTCCACAGAAGATGAAGGCAAGCTGAAAACGTTCAGTGACAGTACGTGTACAACCGTAAAGCATGTTGCTGCCATGCGTAACAATATGAGCTCCGACAAATACTTTGAGGTTACACAAACAATTTTATTAAGCGATGATTATGAATCCTTAGCTCTCGGCTATCATCCTTCTTGTCATAAGAATTACACAGCCGTAAAACGCACGAAAGAATCCCTGACATCTGACGATGAACCTGCATGCAAAAATGCTTGTACCGAGACAAGACTCCGCAGTACCATTCCAAAGTCAGATTAGCAAGGTATGTTGAAAGGGGCTTGCATTTTCTGTGGTAAAAGTCGCCAAAATAAAAATGGAAGAGACGAGCCAAGACTGAAGGTCGGGACTATTGCTGGTTGTGAAAAACTTTGCCAAAGGGCAAAATTTTCGAAAAACAAACGCATTAAAAGTCTTGTTCGGAATGGTGTGGACCTCATCGCAAAGGAAGCAGAGTATCACAAATCCTACCGCGTACAGTTTCTAAAGGAGACTGATGATCAAAATAAATCTACTGAGGAGAGCTCGTGCCAGTCCTGCCATAAAATGGCATTTGCATATTTGCTTTCTTTTATTGAAGATGAAGTGGTAGGAAAGCATCGATCTTTATTGGTGAGTGATTTACTTGGCATGTACAAGGAAGAGTATACGAGTTTTGGAGGGGAGGAGATGAATTTACATGCATACACAGCTCAAAATTTGACCTGAAAAGTAAAAGATCACTTGAAAGAAAAAGTCTCCACAACATTAGCAAACCAGCGTAAAGGCAACTTCATCCATAGTTCTGATATTCCAGAAGAGGAAGCCCGGAATCGCCTTCATAAGGATGCTAAACCTTACAAAGAAGAGAACAAATTAAGATGGGCTGCTCTACATCTCAGATCTCAGATTATGCAACTTCCGAAAACCAAGATCCCTGATCCTGCAACAATGCAAACCTTAAAGGAATGTGCCCCAGAAATACCAGAACAACTGGACCTATTCTTCAGAAGTCTCCTTGGTGGTATTAAACAAACTTCAAGTGTTGCGCAAAAGGATGTCCTTGACCGAAAGGTCACTGCAGTGGGTTCGGATGCGATTTATAACGCCACTCGTGGTGCTGTAAAACCGTGGAAACATACTGCCTTGGCTCTCGGGTTAGCATCCCTCACAGGATCAAAAACTGTCATGCAGATTCTGAACAGAACAGGACACTGTATCAGTTACAGTGAGACCAAAGGTCTCGAGACCGAGTTCGCCTATTCAGCTGCAGCTGACGAACGCGATGCACCAGATGGCATTCGCCTTGATCCAACAGTAGCAACAGTAAGTGTTAGGGACAACAATGATGTAAACGTGGAAACTCTGGACGGGAATGAAACACTACACGCTACGGTAGGCCACACATGCCAGAATGTGTTGCAAGAAGATCAACAGGCAAATGAAAATCCGACAACATTTCGAGAACACAGAAACCGACGAAATTTCGCTGGAAAAGAAAGAGAGATGCAGGCATTAAAGAAATCACTTCGCACAGCTCAGTTCCTTAGTCCTCCTGCGGCAGCTACTGTTGATACCGTTACCGCAACATCCGGCACTTTATTTCAAGCGACATCCGAAGAATCAAATGAAACCAAAATACAACTTAAGGCTCTAGATCTGTATTGGTTTTGGAAACTGATGAACGGCAACACACCATTGCATGCTGGATTCGTGAGCAAGTTTGTTAAGGACCCCTTACCACTTCAACGTATTTGCTACATGGATCCAATACCCAGATCGCTCACCAAGAATGATGTGGTAAGGGAGACGATGATTCGTACCATGGACGTAGCAAATGAAACGGCCCAAGAGTATGCAGTTGTAACATATGATTTGCAGGTAGCCTTGAAAGCCTACTCAATACAAGCCATCGAAACCCCATTATTTGACAAGTTGCTGGTAATGCTAGGACATTTCCACATCGAGCTGGCGTTCTACAGAGCAGTCGGTACATTTATAAATGAAAGTGAAATCGAATTCATCCTTAGCTGACATCTTGGCGAAGGTTCAATGATGGAGTTTATCAAGGGAAAGTTCTATAACAGATGCACGAGAGTCCATGAACTACTGGCAAATGTGTGGGAACAAAAGATGCACGAACGCTTTCTCTTGGAAATACTTGAAGAAGACCAGGATTTCTTCCAACAAGTGATGTCTACAGTACCTGTGGACCCCACACCAACAAAAGAGCACCTAGCAAATCCAGTTGTGGCCAATCAGCTGCAGAAATACGAGGACTACTTCCAGCGGGTCCTTGATGGAAATCACGGGTCAACTGCTCAGTTTTGGGCCATTTACATCTTTCTTATCAATCGTCTCCACAGGGAGCTACAGAGGTGTGTTAAAACGAACGACGTTGGTGGCTACATTCAAGTATTTCCAACACTGCTGGTGGTTTACTTCGCCCTGGACCGATCAAACTACGCGAGATGGGGCACACTGTTTCTGCATAAGTTGAAAAGTGCTGACCAGAAGATGAGCGAGATATTGGAAAAGGGTGCGTTTTCCATAAGACGCACAAAGAAGAGCTACAGCAGATCGGCTGTCGATCTTTCCTTGGAGCAGACCGTGAATCGTGATTCTGCATCTAGAATGAAGGGAATTGTGTCTTTCCGAAATTTTGAAAACGCAATGCGACGTTGGTCATTGAGTATGACGCAGAGGGCTACAGCAGTTACTGAGCTGAGAACATTAACGGGACTTGAACTGGAGGAAACTGCACCTACTCAATGCCGCCCTTCAAGAATTAAGAAAGACAATAGTCAGACGGCAGAATTGAGTGCAAAAATTGACGAATTTTGCAATCCATTCAGAGATGATGCTCCAGCATTCTTAGTGAATGTTGCAACCAGTAAAGCAGCATCAAAAGCTACCGAATCCTATCTGCTAAATGTGCTGAAAAGAGGTCAAGACGAACGAGATAAATTTCAAGATGAATGGAACACCAACAGCAGTAGATTTCTTGAACCTGTGAAACTCACGCGTGTACAGAACTTCACTGCTGAAAATGTGAAGAAGAAGCTACCTGCTTCACAGAAAACCAAGGCAAACGCGGAGAGCCTGAGGGACATGTTTGTACGTATGCTAGTAGTTGTTTCAGAAAAGACACCATTTGACCTTCGGAAGATTATTTCCTATCCAATTACGATGTACCCTCTCGCACTTGCTCACTGTGACGGGACGCATATGAAAACTGAAAAATCAGCATTGCTTAAAAAGCTCGAGTCCTTTCAGACGAAGGAAATCACAGAAGCCGATCTGCCCATGAGTAATGTACAGATCTATGATGGAGAACTTCTTGTACGTGCCATTATCTCGGAAATAGCCACGGAAGCATCGTATGCTTCCATTGCTCGAACCATGTTGTCAGTTGTATGTTCAGGCAGAGCTCACGAAGTACATGTTTGCTTTGATAAGTACGAACAAAACTCCATAAATGATAGCGAGAGAAAGTCGCGGGGTGCAGTTCACTCAATATATACAATAACTGGCCCAGATCAGATAATCAGGCAGGGCGGGAAGAAACCTCTCACGAATGGAGCACTCAAGAATGAACTTGCCAAGTTTCTCTTGAAAGAGTGGAGGAAGAGTAATTACTGGAATATCTTTGGCGGAAAGACCTTGCTTGCTTCTTTCGGGGGCGAGTGTTTCCAGTACTTTCCTGACGAGCACTGCAATATCACTGTTACCAGCCCATCATACCTCCAAGGCGACCATGAAGAAGCCGATACGCTGATTGCTTTCCACGCGGCAAATGCTTCTGACGGAAATGTCGTTGTTAGGGCATCCGACACTGACGTCTTAGTGATACTTATTGGCTCTATTGGACAGCAAAATCGAGAAGCCATGTCTACGCCTAACATCATCATGGACAGTGGCATGGCAAACAACCGGAGGTACATCAACGTGACCAACATTGCCGACGTCCTCGAAGAGCGTAATCCTGGACTTTCAAGGGCACTTCTGGGATACCATGCCTTCACTGAATGTGACTTCACGTCGGTCTTTCATAGGTTGGCACCTATATAGAGCATGTATTTTTTATTTTGATAAAAAAACTCTTAAAGATCACACAACCCAAATAAAGATTATGAGTTAGAGAAAGTTGTTGAAGGAAATACATTGGCGGTTAACGATTGGAGCCCATTTTCTCAATCCTGATGGTTTAACCTCAAACTTTTATTTCATTTTTCAGGAAAGGCAAAACTAAGCCGTTCTCCATAGTTGAAAAAGACAAGTCTAGTTGCTACGTTAATTTTTCACCGGTATGGGTGATCTCCGTGGTAATGTTGACCTGCACGTAGCCTCAGAGTTTGTCTGCCGTGTCTACGCAGAAGCCAAGACAAAAGATGTCAATGAATCCAGATATAAGAAACTGGTGCAAATGATAGGAAAAGTTAATCAGGTAATTAAAGAACAGAAACATTATGATAATGATTGTGGTTGTAGTTGTTGTTGTTGTTATTATTGTTATTGTAATTACTATTATTACTTTTTATTTCTATTATTAATTACTAAAACTAACTATTAACAGTAATTTAATACAACTTAAGACTGGCAAACATCATTCTCTCAGCTATAACAACGTCTTTCAATTTCTTTTAGAATAATCCACTGGCAAACATCAAACGTGTAGAGTGTTCCTTGCTGCCTCCTTCTTTGCCTACCCTGAGGATGAAGCTGCGACGAGCTCAATATGTTACCGTGATATGGACACGAGCCATAACTGAGTATCCAACAGATGGTCTGTCACCAACCAACTATGGGTGGTATGTTGACGACGATCTTCTAAAGTCAACATGGTTTGAAGGACCTCCCATACCAGATAGTTTGTTCACCAACAACCAGGAGATAGAAATTGTAGACGACAGCAATACTGAGTTGGAAATGGAAGACGATGATGAACTAGAGACATGGAGTGAAAACTCGGACTCTGGACAGGAAGACGACGAGTAACAGAATTTTTGCACTATGACCATTCATGGCAAACTTTAACTACAACCAACAGTACTATACTTTGCCACTATTCTCTATTGAATGTGGCAAAGCATAATTCTGGCTGCACTACTTAACTGATGCCATGAAACGTCATAATGGTTGAATTATATGCTAAGAGACTAACTGGTTACATGATCAACATCTACCTAGTGCTATTTATTGTTATATCAACTATACAACACTTCACTGAGCGTTCTGGTAACATTTTTGGCATTTAATAACTAATAAGGTGTAATTACCACTATGTTTGTGATTAGGCCGAGATATGAAAGGTAATTATGCTAAACGTTTTGCACTACGAGCTGATCTAGCTCATTTTTTGGGGTGAGAATTCAAGGTCGCCTGCCGGACCCACCGTCCTGCTGAAAATGTCTGTCAGCGGTGATTTATAATAGCTGGTACCATGGCGAACATTTTGCACTTGGTTTCATCAGGTTTCCTTATGAGCTGATCTAGCTCAATTTTTTGACAACTTTCTCACGCCCCCCCGACCATATCGACCGGTGTGTGTCTGGCAGACGTCCATTTCCGTACAAAACTGTGCATGCAGATCTCTGTTGTGTGCATAAAAATTGGTTACTTTTTCAGCCTGGCTCCCTCCTCTGGGATCCCGGTCTATTAATGATAGTATATTTTCTGGTAACGAACAGCAAAAAGTGTAGTTCATCTTGAAGTGTATTAGGTATCTCATCATTAGAATAAACAGTATAATAAAATGCATTAAAAAGTTTCAGTTTTCTAATTGACACCTATTAGAAGGGAAATTTTGAGGTACTGATAGTGCAAATTGCAGAAGTAAAGAAAAAAGTGAAGTGCAGAATAAAGGTAACACAAATTCGCATTGAATTACCTAATGTAATTTGGAACTGGACTGCTATATCCATGTTTATTATTAATTGCTAATGACATGATTTCTTAAAATGATAGATGAATGATCGTCAAACCCTATATTCAGAAAAGCGATTTCTGAGCCCCAGACGGGGATCGAACCCGCAACCTTCTGATGACCGGCAAGACGCTCTTGCCATTGAGCAACAAAGACTCAGATGGTGAGCCCCGACCCCCATTGAGCCACCAATATTCAGATGGTGAGCCCTTTCGATCCCCGTCTGGGGCTGAGAAATCATTTTTCTGAGTATAAGGCTTGACGATCATTCATCTATCATCTTTAAGATATTTCCAAGCTCTTATACATCTAAATACAAACATGATTTCTCTTACAATTTAGAAAAAGAGCTCTCCTAAGTTTTTAAAGATTTTAAAATGGCACTCGTCCTTCGGACTCGTTCTATTTTGGTAAGCTTTCAAAACTTCACTTATGCATGATTTTACCAAATTGCACTCGAAACCATGTTATTACCTGTATAAAAATGTGACAGATACAACAATGTAACAAAAAAGTCAGTGTATGTGGACTAGCCTGGTAGCCCCTGATAATCTACTAAAACAGCTTAGGTCATGGCATTTTGTTACGTACATGAGTGATCTCGCGTAATGTCATATAAACTGTTAAACGAGTACCTATTACATACATGTTGAACAGTTTTTATGACATTTCGCGAGATCACTAATGTACGTAACAAAACGCAATGGCTTAGACTTTTATAGTAGATTACGGGAGGCAATCAGGCCAGTCCACGTACATTTAGCTTTCTGAAGAAACGCATTTTGGTAGGAGGGCCCAAAACCTTTATACCCCCTTCAATGATCAAACCCTTCAGTACGGCGCTGCTTTTGCTTTAATGTGAGATTTTCGTCACTGGCCAAGCATGGTGGCTTACCTTGCACACTCATGTTACTCTGCAGAAATAGATATAGATGCAACTGACGAGGAGTCCCACAGGAGATACCGGGAGCTTTCCAGGTGGGCCTTTCTGATGGTGTTTATCTGGCCTTGTTAGACTTAGGTAAAAAGTCTAAAATCCTGGAAATCTAGTTCACTGCTGAGAAATGGCCTTATGAAGTGATTTTTATGTTACGAAAATTGTATGAAAGTCATCAACGCATTAATTGGTTTTCTAAAAAGACGACATGCATTCACTGTACTTGTTGACCGGCGACAAGTGACATTATTTGAAGGTTACGTTCCATGTATAAACCTAAAATATAAATAAAAACCTTATAAATAAATAGATAAAAATATAATTAAAAGCCATATATAAACCTAAAATAGCAATTTCTAACGAGAATCTAAAGGTGTTATGCACAGTTGTCTTACCCGTTTCAATGTTTCGGTTAGAGTTTCCCGGGCCTCTCTTGGGAGCCAGCACACTACTGACAAATGCTTTTTGCTACTGCTTCCAGCGTACGAAATATTGTTGTCTCATACACGGGATACCAATATGCAGTGAATGCGACTGCCATAACTAGCGGGGGGTCCCCACCACCCCTGAATGATTACTGGACAACTCTCAGGGACCACACTAACTTGCTGAATAATGAAATCATCAGCCTCCATAAAATTAGACATTTCCACAACTTTAGGCGGTTAAGATGAATTATTTAACGGTTCAAGATGCATTTCGTCCAATCTTGACTAGATGTTGCCCCCCCCCCAAGTTTACTGATGCCTCATGACGACCCCCACTAGATATCTTCTCATTACATGGCTGTCATAAGTGCTCTGTAATGAGAAAAGCAAGGACACCTGTGAGTCTTGCTCAAACGAGCAAAATAAGGACGACTTGATCAGAAATTCATCTACAAGATACAGTTTAAGCCAGTGCAAGTAACCGAATCGATATGAGTGACCGAACTATCAAGCATTTTCATTTAAATGGCCATGTTTACAAGCTATTTTAAAGTTTCGGGAAATTTGAACGTAGGAAATCAAAGGAAAGGTTTATATCTACTAGTTAGTTGCCAATTCCGTTTTTGAGGGGTTTTTTTATGAATAATTCATGCATTTTTTATTTTTTGAGATGAGTTAATGGTTTGATGCTTTCCTCATTTTTCTTCCACTGCTTGAACCGCTTTAACATTTTTATCTTTGAAGCTTTTCATCCAAAAACAGGAAGCCAGGAGGTGATGTATATGTTCGTATAGTTTGATGTTTGAGAAACGTGAGAGCTTGGATATATTAAGGTAGATGAAAGATCTTCAAGCTCGATATTCAGAAAATGGTTTCTGAGCCCCAGACGGGGATCGAACCCGCAACCTTCTGATCAATGGTTAGAGCGTCTAACCGGTCATCAGAAAATTGCGGGTTCGATCCCCGTCTCGGGCTCAGAAATCATTTTCTGAGTATCGAGCTTGAAGATCGTTCATCTACCTTACGTTCGTATAATTGATACAGCAATAAAAACAAGAAACTTCAAATTTCTGTGATATTAACTGGTGATTTTTTGGGTTGCCACTATTTAAGATATATCTCGACATTAGTTTACAGCAGTAATTCTCAGCAGTTGTCGAATGAACCCGAAGAAGATAAAAATCCCTCCACTTTTGCAACTCTAAAATCAACGATGCAGTAAAGAAGAGCAACAAGATTGTCAAAACTCGAAAGATCTTCTCAGACAGAATGACGGAATATTACTCACACGTGTGTTTGGACATAGGTTTGAACCATCTTGTGTTTCTTCCTAATGTATGATTCCCAAACCCCTTTCACAAGCAGGTTAAATCCTGCTGCAATGGAAAGTCGTGAATGATTGATTAGATTTAGGGCCTGGTAACCAGCGGCAATATACCTAGATTCTTCCTAGAACCCTGTTGTTTCTGCTCTTCATGTCCTGTCTCCTTAAGTATCGCGAACGTGGGATTACTTGCCACCGCAAAGGTTCTTTTGGACCGGGGAAGGAAGTAGTTGGGTCATTCAAACTGGGGAACATGGAGGACCAAAGCCTTGCGCGTAGTTTATATAATGCAATTGAACGAGCTATAATCATTCTTGATTCAACGATGCATTTTTTTCAACTTCTACTTTGGAATATCATTATTTGGTGAGCATATTATGAAACATTACGAGCATTTTTTATAAAGTATGGCATAATTTTGGTATAATTTCACAAAATCGGGAGGATTACCAACAGCACAAAATGCCACTTTCAAAAGTAAAACTGGCAGACGTTTAACGTAGATCTGATGAAATGTGGTCAAATTTGACCCAACTATATATCTGACAGTTCTTTTTAAGACAGACTGTATTAAATTTATGAAAATATCTTATAAATAATAAATAATAAAATTATATTATACTAAAAATAAAAAGAGTGTTTATATACGATTTACTAATCATCATCATCATCGATAAAGGATCCATTAATGACATCCCGAGATAACAAGGCCATACCAAGCTTTTCGAATATGTGAGCTAGTTTTTGCCGAGTTCCTCCTCTCTCGTTGTATTTAGTAAGCATATAAAGAGCTTTTCTACTTTCATCTTCACCAATCCTGGAGGAATTGATGTTATCAATCTCATGAGTCTCAAACTTTTTCAAGCGATAGGCCAACTCGACCCATCTTTTGGATATTCTTTCTGCTATCTCTGCAATTTCTTCCATTTGGAGACGATCTGGTGGAGTCTGTTTTCCTTCCAGCTCTATCAAAATCAAGCAGGCGCTTTAATGACCATGACATGAACTCTTACAGGATGATCACAAGGCTTAAAGTCTTTAAAAGAATTTACATACTAATGGTTAATCATTATGACGCACTAAGAAAAGACAAATGATTCTGAAAATACGACCTATTGACCACTTACACAAGTTCATGACGTCATTGACAACAAACAACACACATATCACAATTTCAAAACTATTCAATAATGTTCATTCAGACACTATTCCCAGAGTTACATCGAATTAAGTCCAAATCTGAATGACTGTTCTGGATATCAGCAAGAATTAGCTTGTAATAACATAAAAACTTGATGGGATGGGAAAGTATCTGTTTCTATACGCGAAATAGAACAAAATATAAACACATCATTATTAAGGGCCTCCCTCGAATAACTGACCCTCCTTTAAGTGTAGGGGTAAATAAACGTCCCAGGACTCTTAATTCAAGTAATAGATAATCTACTTTTTTTGTCTTGAACGTCATACTATTCGCGCTTTATCAAACATCGTCAAAATAGTGGCCATTTTATAATCTCCTTTCCATGCATCTCACCATGACAACTGTACTAGCCAATCAAAGTACACAATTTATCATTCAGACACATGTCCTTCTACTCGGTGTTTTTGTTGTCATCTTCAGGCCGTCTGTTCCAATTATTCACAGTCTATCACAACTCTGGTCCTTCGACAAGTCATGCTTTCGAAGTTCGAATATTCTTTACTACGTCAGTATTCGTATTTCGAATGTTCGCGTTATTGGCACGATTCGGCCAGGAAAGAATATTCGGGTTGCTTTGAGGGTATGAAATTGAATACTGAATATTCGAAAATCGGTGGAGATTTGCAGTGGTCGCGCTAGCTAAGCGAAGAGAGTGAAGGGACTTTTGCTTCAACAGCTAGAGAAATTTTTTGTATTGCCCCCATTTTTCCCTCACCCCTCCTAAAACTCGCATTCAAAGCGTGTATTATAAGATTTGTACATCTCAGTCGCTATTTATTCATGGAAAAAGTATTTTGAAAGCAACATAAAGAATATCATTACAGTATTATGATATTTATAGGAGTCATGGAAGCTGAATACTCCAAAATCCTAGTAATTAATATTTCTCACTAACTTTAGCATATTTAAAAAAAAACCAGATTCCGAAAAATAGCATCTTGAGTTCACAAGATGCTATATTTCGGAATCTGTTTCGTTTTATAGTTCTGGAAATTGTGGGCTTGTTCTGGGTTTTTTCAAATTTTCCACGAGAGGTTGCCTACCTTAGACACTTTGTTGACCCTCATTATACCTGCAACTAATTAACCATTATGCTCCATGAACAATAGAAAAGCCATTCCCATAGCTCTACTTAGTGACAAAAGAGCAAAAAGATGTCAAAAATTCAATAAATATGAGAAAATATTTGTTCAAACCGTTTCCTCAGGATCATATTGAATTAGTCCAGATCAGAATACTTGTATTAAGCATTAGCCAATTGCCAGTTGATTGCATTTACATGAAGCCTTTTTTCCATTATTAGTATAAGTTAATAGTTTGGAGCATACTTATAGCTCGCGAATTGAGGAAGCCAAGCAAATAATCGGCATTTCGACAAGTATAGGACTTGTTTATGGTTAGATGGAGCGGGAGAGAACACATCGAGTAAAAGAAACATGCTTACTTGTCTGTTTGGAGCTACTGTCATCTTCAATAGGTGAATCTTCCGTGGACTCAATACCTGTTAAATAAAGAAGTTTCTTAGAATGAAGTCTCCGTTCCAAGATCGACACAGAAATTCCCTACGAGCATTTTCAACTAGAAGCAAATAGGGCATGCACAAAAATCACTGATTGTTGAATTCAAACATCTATCTTTACATTACATTTATGGTTCGGTAACCAACATAATTTTGATGTTTATGTGTGACAATATTGTTGCTGATGCTGTCAAAAACTTTCTAAGGTTGATAAAGACTACTCCATTGACAAGGCCACTATCGATGTTGACCGACCATACTATTATTTATATACAGTATTATGTAGTATTACGTAGTGATCCGAATCCTCACTGGCTATGACTAAGCAAGAGAATAATATGAAAGATAATGAAATTACAGCTTAAACTTTGGTCGCTGTTTGCACATCAACGGACAATGATCACGGCTTCACAACTGAAACAAATGAAATCAAACACGTTTTGCTGAAAAGGAGTACCCAAGAGACCCGAAACAAATTCGACATAGATTTTTCAAGGTGCACCTCCACAAATTCCTATTTAACTCATCTAATCTCTTTACTTCGCCACAAAGTTTCTTAACTCTGCGAAAAAGCACATTTTCTTACCTGTTACATTTACCCAAAATTTTTCATGAAGTTTCGAAGAAATCTTGCCAGTACGGTTTCTTGGACATACAGCAAATTCTTTATTTAAGCATTCAAGATTTAGAATGCATACGCAGTCGTCGTCAGTACAAGCTTCTTTTTCATGCCTCAAACACGGTGTCTTTTCTTCCAGGCAAAGATCACATTTCAAACCAAACTCGTATCTAACACCTTGGTAGCTTGGGCAGGACTGAACTTTTGTCATTACGGCATGAAGGACGGACAAGACACTCCTTGCAATGTCCTTACTTTCAATCGTCTGCTCATCAACTAAAAAATAAATGAATAAACAAACAAATAAATAAAACAACTAAAAATAAATTTTTAAGTTTTTTCAAACAGCTTTAAATTACTCTATGTGGCACAACTTTAAATTGTTTCCACATTAAGTTAAAAACCTCAGACATTCACACCTGATATTGCAACTTGGATTCTAGTTACATGACGGATCAAAATCACGGAATATTTAATGTTGTTTTCACATTTGAAAATGCGACAGCAATTGCAGTGAAATTTAGGCATTTCCACATCGTCGTGTTCGACATCACCACGGGCCCATTTCAACATTTCCACAAGGACTCGCGTGTAAAGTCCAAGTGGAATGGTATCACCTTTAAAATTAAGGTACAGTGACGGCTGCAAACTCGACGACAACACTTTCTTAATATTGCTCTCCTCCCATCTTTTAGTCACCATGGACGGAACCAGATAGATGTTTTTCCCCCAATGACAGATTAAGCCCACTCGAACCATGATATCTTTCAAGGCTTTCTCTTGGCTATGGTTCTCCAATGGATTGGGAAGGTTTCCGAAGTCGAGCACTCCTTCCGTCGTCAGCTTTTTCCAAGCACGTGAATTAGCCATACCCCAGGAAAGCTTCGGGACAACGGTTAATACTTGAGTGAACAGCTTTACTAGCCATGCTACATCAAGTACAACCAGGTTGCTCATGGGTGGATTTCCATCAAAATGGACGACTATGTTCTCCTCGTGGAAGAACTTCATTGCTTTGTCGAACGTTTCGTTCACTTGACATTGTTCTCCCAGTTTCCATGCTTCATCCAGTGTGATGTATGGACAGTCTTTCAGCATTTCCGACCTCCTCTGAGTATCCAGAGCACGTTCTAATAATAGCCAACTTACAGGGGTTTCGTTTTGAGCTTTCAAAACATCTTGCGCTGTTTCGAAGATTTTTGCTCGTAGAGCTTCGAGCTCACTGGTCTCATCAGCATTCCTTGGCTCTTTGTTCTTGATGACATACTTGGCGCCAATAAGCAAACCGCAACCAATGCGCTCAAACCTCTGCTCAAGAGCTTCAGTAACTTTCTTCAGCTTCTGCTCTAGTTTCTCACCACGTCTCAGCTTATCAGGTTTGGTAAAAACAAGAATAGTTTTGGGAAGATTAAGACTTTGCGCGAAATTATTTTTGACCTCTTTACTGCAAGAGTTAAGGTTACGAAGAGCTGCCATCCACTTTGTAACATAATCGAAGTTCGTTTCATGCAGAGGGTTTCCTTGGTCTCTCTCCCTCTTTGTTGATCCCTTTTCTACGAACTTTGGCTGTGCCTCGTCGTCAAGGGACATTGACAGATCAACAACAAGTATAAATAGCGTTCTCAACCTCAGCATTATCGAATGCACGTCGTAGAAGACTGACTGGCCACCAACGTCTCCCAACATGAATCTAATTGTGTCCATGGTATCATCACGATAACGTTCGACGTTCTTCATTTCTTCTTCGATCTTGCTTTTTAAGTCGTCTGATACGTGATAGTCAAGTTGATCTTTCATACTTTCCGGTGTGTCACTTTTTTCTTCGTCATCCCTTCCACGTCTACGTACGTCGCTACGCCAGTCATCTCCATATGTAGCTCCCTCTGTAGCTCCAGCTCCAGCTCTAATTCCAGCCCCATCTTCGTCTGCAGCTCTAGCTCGATCTTTATCTCCCTGTCCAACTTCATCATCAGCTTCTTCTTCGCTTCCATTTTTAGTTTCACTTGGATCTCCAGATTCACCTTCAAGGTCAACACCATAATCTTCGTCGCCAGCAGCGCTTCCACCTCTTCCTTCTTCAGGCTCGTTTTTACCTTCAGCTATTGTTCTGGCGACTTCCTTTCCGAGGACATTGTCAGTATATGTTTTGGATGCCATGAACTGATCATCGTTTGCACGCTTCCAAGGAATGGATTTGTCATTCTCTTGTACCTCAACAACCTCAAATTCGATGCCGATTGTGCTCGGTTCTTTCTTTTTTGACGCTTCACCCAGAAGACTTTTCTTCAAAGATGTTTTTCCCACACGACCTTGACCAATAAAAAGTAATGATATACGATTGTTTTTCTTTTTACCATGCTTTAGCGTCTCCGATACTGCTTGCTTGAATTGCTTCACTTTCACTTCTACAATGGTAAAAATACCAAAAAAAAAATCAAACTAGGATGAAACGTCTAAAGGTAACTCTGCAATTAACATGGTGAAATAATTTTTAATAAATTTTTCTTAAAAATTTATTTAGAAGAAAGTGAATCTTCTTGGAATATGTTGTCGGCCACCTTAATTTTCGGATATATTTTTAAATTTTAGAATTTACCATGCTTTACCGTCTCTGATACTGCTTGCTTCAAATGTACGGCGTAATGAAATGGGAAAATGTGAAAATCTAAGTTGAATATTCTCAGCCTAGTTGTAAGTAAACTTTTGACTCCAATTGCATATAAATATATGAATTTAACTTAGCTGACATCGGATACTCGGAAACAAACTTTAGTCTGGTGCTTCGAGCTGCAAGTCTGTCCGTGGAAACGTAGGTTCTGTTTAGACAAATTGATTAGTTCACTGTAATTGGACTATGGTCGACAATCACGAATGATCTTGACTTCATTCGAAACGAAACAAGTGGTTCTAGTGGCCCAACTACAGAGTGGGAAGGGTGGGTAAGGCCTACGCGCCCCTGAGCAAAACGAATTAATTAGAAGCTCCGAGAATTTTGTGATGTCATTATTATTTTCATATCATGACGGCATGAATGTGCTGGAATCAGTCTCAAACTGTTTTCATGAGCAAACTTTGCTCTTCAACGGCTATCAGTCTTCAAATAAATAGTCATCAGTTGGTTTTACGTTTGTCTATCAACAAGACGAGAATGACTTAATATCTAGGTCAACGTTTTCAGGACATTGATGGCCAGAAATGCCGCCCCACGAAAAAGAGCCGTTTGGTACTTCTGCCCTTAAATCCTTAATGGGACTTCTGCCATTAAAATAGGCCATAATGTGAAGGTTGTGGGGTGCAAGCCTCTGGATGATCACTTTGCCTCCTGTTGCCTGTCTGGGGGGGGCCTGGTGAAAAGTACAGACTGCTTATGTTGCATCAGCACTTTTATTTATTTATTTCATATTACTGAGAATAGTAACCTCATGTTAGAATGCAAAATACTTGATAAACAATTAAAGGTCGAAAATGAAAAATATCAAATATAAAAAATCTTTGATGCATCAGAATGAATTACAATTGACATTAATTACCTGCAACATGCTGCTTAAGATAGTCAGCCACCCTGGTTTGTCTATACCTTGATGCACGATGAAGTGGAGTATGACCATTGTTATTTCTTGATGTGAAGTCACTGCCTTTGTTGATGAGTAACTTTACAGTATCTAGATGACCCTTCTCGCAGGCATACTGAATAGGCAAGTTACCATACTCGTCTCTACAGTTAACTTCAGCTCCACGTTGGATTAAGTATTCGGCAACTGAGGTATGTCCAGTAAACGATGCACGATGAAGTGGAGTACGATCATTGTTATTTGTTGATGTGAAGTCACTGCCTTTGTTGATGAGTAACTTTACAGTATCTAGATGACCCATCGAGCAGGCTTCGTGAATAGGCAAGTCACCATCCTTGTCTCTACAGTTAACGTCAGCTCCACGTTCGATTAAGTATTCGGCAACTTTGGTACGTCCATTATACGATGCACGATGAAGCGGAGTACGACCAGAGTTAATTGTTGATGTGAAGTCACTGCCTTTGGTGATGAGTAACTTTACAGTATCTAGATGACCCCTCGAGCAGGCTTCGTGAATAGGCAAGTCACCATCCTTGTCTCTACAGTTAACTTCAGCACCAAGTTGGATTAGATATCCAACCACCCCGGCATTTCTACTATATGATGCACGATGAAGTGGAGTACGACCAGAGTTACTTGTTGATGTGAAGTCACTGCCTTTGTTGATGAGTAACTTTACGATATCTAGATGACCCCTCAAGCAGGCATAGTGAATAGGCAAGTAACCATTCTTGTCTCTACAGTTAACTTCAGCTCCACGTTCGATTAAGTATTCGGCAACTTTGGTATGTCCATACTCACAAGCATAATGTAAACCAGTTCCCTCCTCCTCCTCCGTCCATCCACGCTCTTCAATGTCTGCGCCATTCTCTACTGCAGCTTTAACGTCATCCAAATCTCCTAATGCTGCTGCCTTCCAAACAGACATTTTCCTATTCAAAACATACACATTCAAATTTTGAAAAAATGGAGCTCCCATCTCTGCTCCCCCCTCACCCCCCTCAACAGGATAGGGTTTCACGGGAGCAGAGTCTCTGCATAGTCCCACCCCGCACCGGTCCACCCGCACAGAGACTCCAATACTATAATAAATTCTACCAAATTTAATCTATGTACAAGACTCCATGCTCCTTCAATGTGGGAGCTCCATTTTTTATTTCTATAAAGACATATTAAGAAATAACCTTACACACCCGATAAATATCACAATTTTATCTTATTCATGAACAAAAGGTCTTACGTGTATTTTCTTAGTTATTATTTTATTTTGTTTTTATGTTTTAACTTTTTATTTTTCTCCTGAGCATGTGCGAGAAGATGTTCCACACTCTTTTCGGATTGAAGTTTTCTTATACTAAATTTTAACTACATTCCGCCAAGTGACCATTTTACATGAGTTGCTACTACATTGTATACTTCAAACAACTCCCTGTTCCACTATCGACATCAGTAGCCCGTCTGCAAACGTCTGCAAACAAGGTCAGCTAGATTTATTTTTATATCTTAGACAATGAATGTACAATTATAATCAACATCTAGGTGCCGTATACGAAGTTAATAGTTCATTTTAGTTGCCACGATCAACTTCTGATTGTTCGACAATATTGTTCGACAAGAGCTTGGTTTGTATTCTGTTATAAACAGTTCCCATGTACTAGAAAAGTTCATCACTCTTCTGCCTCATAATGAACTAAATCATTTGGCTCACGCAGTTCACTCTTTCACGGTTCAGTGCACATTAACATTTCAAATAATGGTTTTGGAAAGGGCATCTTCTCATCTTACACTACATTCTTTTTCGCACTTATTGCAAACAGGCGCGTAGCCAGCTCGATAATTGGGGAAAACTTTATTCATATATTCGTGTTCTGCATTATTCATTTCCTTTGAAATCGATTGTTTTTACAGTCTGTGAACACGAATATATGAATAAAGTCCCCCCAATTATCGAGCTGGATGCGCGCCAGATTGCAAAAAAACAAAAAAACATTTAATTATTGTTGTTTTAAATGCGAAGTGTTAGAATGTTGGAATGCCATGTAGATGAAATGTAAAATGGTAGAATATGTCTTAAGTACAAAAATAGTAATAAAATTATTCTTGGACTTTGGTCATATTGCAACAAAGCCTGGGAGTGGCTGGATGAATCCTTATGGTCCTTGTGACAAAGTAGAGTGCAGTGATGATGTCCATATTAAGGGAAAGTGAATTTTTAAGTGATGATATCATACATTTTAAGACACATCCAGAAACAGTTGGAAAACATTCAGTTTTTGGGCCTTCAACTGGCAATGAAACCTGTGACACTGCAAATCTAGTGCAATTAAATACTGTGATGTATTCTTCGAGTTCATGGTAACATGGTTACTATCAAATTATAAAAACACAATGATAGCCATACAATTGTCAGCTGGACTGCAGTTTAGCAGACCCACTGTGTCACTGACTAGTTAGGATAAGGGTATGTATTAGATTTAGTGAGCTGGCAGAATGATCTCTGCCTTACTTGGCTCTGCTAACTGCAGTGCCCATTTTTTGAACAAAACTATTTGCCTGACATTTGATACATTACATCATTTTAGTATCCAAATTGCAGACCCATGCAATCAATTTGTACATGACTTTAATTGGACATTGGTTTTCATAATGTTTAACAATTAAATGAAATAAAGAAAAGCTTTTAAAAGAGTGAAATTGGCAAAATAAAAATTTTTTGGATCTACTGTTCTTATCTAATGTGCAATTGATTCAATTTAAGATATCAAGATAAAGTTATGATGGCAGCTACTGAAATATGAAATGTCTCGCTTTCTTGAGAATGCCAAATCTCATCATTGAAAAGTGTAAGCTTAGTGTGCAATTGGAAATGAACACAGAAGAATGGTGCCTAAAATGGCTGGTTTGATTTTATGCAATATTCTATAGACCTACTTGAAATGTGGATATTATGATACATATAAAAAAAGTGCAGGAGCAATGTGAAAGGACTTTTTACATTATGCAGTACAGTACTGCAGTTTAGCAGACCCATGTTGCTGTTGGTCATTTCCCATTGGCTCAGTAAACAAGAAAATGAGGTTTTGGCATGACATTTATACAGCAAAGGGCAGTGCTCCACTAGTGGATCTAAAATCCCAATAGCTTACCAAGATACAGTATCTACTGATTTAAAAAAGATAAGGTTAGAAAACTTTGCAAGGATTTTAACTCCAAAAAGGATTCCTCATCCACCTACATGTAGTGGTGAAGATTTTACTGACATCATTGTTTCACCACCAATGTTTTGGATTTACTTCCACACCAGAACTAAAACCCAACCCCTAAACATTATCCCTAAACTCTATGGCTAAACTCCATCATTGAACCCTTTCCCTAACCCTAACCCTAATTAAATGTGGATAATAAGAATAAAGATTGTTTTTGCCTCTTTATGATACTCTTTGTCTCTTTAATTCCAAATAATCAAATATTTTCACATCCTTTATGGTGTGCAACTTTCCAGCTGCCAAAAGCTGCCTCGTTTGTGTTCTGAGCCTGGAACAAAGACTGGCGACAAAGTGGTTTTGTTCAACTGTAATCCACCCTTAGATTTTGATTCATGGATAGATTATTAAATCTGTAAGAACAAGTAAAAAGTTTCAATTTCAAAGAGTATACTTTTTAGTTTTGTAGTATAGCAAGTAATAATGTCAACACATAGCTTACATGTTTTGAACTAGTCAAAATCAGTATGATGTCACCATTTATTGTTCATCATTTCTCAAGAACAATGTGAAGGAAATTTTCCTTTTTTCTCATGCTTGCTCTGGTGCCTACATGCACTTGTGCTTCCTTCATTTTTTTTTTTCACCAGTAAATTGGGTTTTGAAACAAACACAAGAGGCCTAAGTTATCTAAGAGTTACCCTTATCTTTTGGCAAATATTCCCCAGTGTAAAAAAAATAAACAACCAGAAGAGTCAAGTAGATGTTTACACATTTACAAAATCATTATTCATGAGATAAGTAAAAAGAGCATGCAAGTAAAAAAGTTTGGAATTCTGGCAATGACAGGTCCAAAATCAAGTATGTGAGACCTGTTTCCATTCATGACTATAATTGGTTCATATGCTGCTCTCCAAGAACAAAAATTAATCACAAAATTCCCAGTACTGTAGAGAGAGAGTTAGAGAAACAACCGTGATTCTGTGAATGTCAATGTGGAGTTATAACAACTGCACCATTTCAAGAAGTGTAATTCCTGCAGACATTGCTAATTTGGTCAATAATATGGACCATTGATTAAAATTATGAAAAAGACAATGAAGATAACACACAATCATTCCAAACCAGAAAAAAAATGTAATGCTGGTAATACTATTTGCCCAAAGCAATGCTGTGTTAATTTCTTCCTACCTCTTTACATACTGTACATGTAACCATTACAGTTATGTGTTCATAAATTATGCATATTTATGCACCTGTAGTCTACAATCAGTGCATTCATGCCATTCATGTATGTGTCGCTATGAATGTGAATGTGCATGACTATGCACTAATTTATACCTTTATATCTATGTGTGAGTTAATGTCTATGTCATTGGGATAATGGATGCATGGATAGATAAAAAGATTTGGTGAATTATTTTAACCTTTTATTAATAACACTTAGTGTGAGAAATTTCATTGCCTCAAGGGTTTTGAAGATTCAAAACCTATCAAAATCCCATACAAATTTGTGTTGAAACCAAGCCCTAATCTTTCCATTGACCTTAGCTGTAACTGTAAAATGCACCTTTGCACTAGATAATGATAAAAACGGCTTAAATAAAAATAAACAGACAACATTTACCTTTCAGTAGTCTACTGTTAACCAATACTGCCAAATCAACTGTAGAGGGTGCACTGGGCAGTGAATTTTGCACTCTTGCTGGATACTTGATAGGCCTGATGGTAAACAGTTCAAAAAGGGGTAGTTAGGAATTGGATATGTTAACTTCTTGGTCCACATTTGACTTTTCAGTTTTTACTCTGGATAATGCTTTAATGCCAGGCAATTTTTGTCTACAAGAGAATACCGATGTTTCAGACTAGAAGGCATTAAGAATACCTCAGATTTTTCCCAACTTTTAGAATTCCTTTGGCTAATGCCAGATGATTTTAATCATCAAGGGGAGATGTCTCATAATGGGAGAATAAGAATACTAGGTTTTCATGTGTTAAGCTATTAATATCTGGCTCTGGTAAAGCAATTTAAAGTGTCTGACTTAGTCAGACTAATTCTGAATTAATATGGTCGTACCTAAAAAGCAACAGGATTAACATAGGATTCAACCCTTTAACTCTCAGTTGTTTCCACCTACAAGTTGAGAGAATAGTCTAGTGTTGGCAAGAATTAAGTTCTCAAGAGCTACCTAAGAAAGGAAAGAGTTAATTCTGGGAAGCTGAATTTGAAATGGTGTGTTTGGATTAAACATACGTCAGCATTCTGTACATACAAGCATGCAAAAGTCACTATTCATAGTACAATGAAAAAGGAAATGCTGTTAACTGTCACTGTGTTGAAGAATGTTATTTTGATCCAGTACATGTCTAGACGGACTGTACTATTCTGCAATACAAGGGAACACTACAATTGTTATTCCCTCTTCAAATGACTATTTTGTTGTGGTTGTTAACATTTGCAACTTTGCCTGTGAAATCTGTACTGCAATATATAATTAAACTGTTTTTCTCGGTACATAGCTATGTTTTTACTTGATTGACATTTTATCTGTCACATGTTTGTGCCAACTTCTTAAGCTTCAACCTCTTCCTACCCTGACAATGAACCCATGCTCTCTCTTTGCTTACCTTGAATTAGCAGGATTTAAATGGGAAGGTTACCAAAGGCAACAATGGATTACCATAATGGAGACAGTTTTAATGCATTGCTGACAACTGGTAAGCACCCTCCTTCTGCTCAAAAAGTTCAGGTTGCATTGCTATTACAAGAATAAAATAAAAAATGTTGCCGTAGGTGTGGGAGGGTTAATTCTGTGAATAGGGTTCTGTACCACACACCATAATTGAACATGAAATCTTATCACTAACTAGGTTCTCCAAACATTTAGCTGCAAAAGAAAAGCAAACTGGGATTGTAGAGTGATGGGTCATGTTAAACTACGTGCACTACATTACAGTTTATAATTGACGGAGAACAGGTGTTCTGGGCCTTCTGGCAAGTCTTCTGTATTGACATATCAGTTACTCATTGTGTGTACTTAAGTCAAACAACTGATTGACTTATTGAGACTTCCCAAACTTCATACAGTCCATCTGTTCCACCAATTATAAACCAACCCACACTGTAACCTTACCCCAACCATCTAATTTTTTGTACCCCTATTGTTTGAGAATCTTGCCATGCAGTGATCAGATGTTACTTGTTTGATGTCTTTTTGGGCACAACAACTTTCTTCTGAATGTTAAAGTATGAAAATCATGTGCACTAATAATACTTAACTATATTAACATTAATCTCAACTTCACATGTAACTCTTCAATGTTACTGTACTGGTGAGGATCTAGGATTTTGCAGAAGTGGGTGTTTGGTATGCCAGATCTGGCTTCAGGTTTTTGAAGAGAGGGTGGTTAACCAGATCACTGGTTGTTCTAGGTTTTTAAGTGGGGAGGTTCCTTCATCACTTAAATGGGTTTGCAATTAGAGAAAACATATGCAAACGAAATTTATTATATAAACATAGGGACAATGACAAGAAACCCTCACATTGTTTGGTGGCTCAAAGGTGGTGTTTAAGTCCCCTAAACCCTCCCCCTTAATTTGCTGCTGCTGTAGTTTTATATATGTGGCCATTATTTCTTTACTAGAGCTCAGGCAAATGCTATCCATGGTTCTATACAGGAAAGTCTGATCGAAAAAGCTTGAGAAACTCTTGGTTAATATGTTGTCTTAACAATGTAAAACTGGGCTTCAGAAATAAAAACGTGTGGTTACCGAATTCCTGATGTTAAAAATCCTAGTACATTACTCACGGAGAAATCTAGAAATCTTAATTTAGACCTAATTTACTCTTTTTACCTTGGAAAACTAGAGGAAAGCTTGAAATTTTGTTGTCAAGTGCGCAACCACCTCTTAAAATCTTGTAGTTGAAGAAAAGTTTGGTCATCTTGGACAACTGAATGTTTACTTCTTTCTTTAATTTCAGGCCGAGAAGTAATATATACTGAATACTCATTTATATCTTTCACGATAGAACTTCCATCACACTTGGGTGGACGTCCTGTGTGACACTGGAATAACCTTTCATACTTTTATCAGTAACTATTGGTAAACAATTCTGCTCATTAAGGAGTGACTTCTAGTTAGGAGGGGTTTAAGAACGGTGTCCTTAAAGTTAAAATATGGGGTTGATTGCAGTCATTTTTTTGTATTGCAGTCAAATACAAACACTTCATCTTTTTCCTGCTCATCTTGGGGTATCGCAGATGTTGCAGATGGAAGTGTTTGACACTTTCACAGCTGGTTTGGTCCTGCAACATTGAAACCAGCCTTAACATCTGTACATTGCTTTAATTTATGAAGTTTACTTACAATAAATCATGCATTATTATCCATAAAGTCTGTTTGTTTTGTCATACTGTGGTATTTATATCACTAATATCTTAGAATTTGAACTTTAAGCATGTCACATTCCATTTATGTAACACCACGCCGTAAGCCCTGCGATACAATCATGAAATCAAATATAAACCCAACTAACCGGTTAACTCCAGGCTTATGGATAAAAAATTATCTATTGCTGCGATGCTTTTCGCCTTCTTAATTTAACGTATATCAAATCTTACAGAAAGCCAGGTGCAAAGTCATCGTCTTAACTAACGAGTCGTAAAAATTGAACTTCTTCGATAGTACATTGCACACAAAACCTCGGCACATTCCTGTGTTAGAAATTGTGCGTCTTTCTTAATTATGATGTTTTGTTAAATAATTAAAAGTGGGGTTAATAAAATTTAAGGAAAAAACGTGTGACGTAAAAGACGGACACATCAGATGGGATATAGACCTGATCGCTCGGAACAGTGAGTACACGTGTGTGATTCGACTTTGATTTATGTGTCAATTTTGATAAGTGATAAATGTTCACAAAAAGGCTTAGCGTGTGAGTGTGGATTGGCAAGCCAATTTTCCACACCTATATTCTACTTCCTACGTGAAGGTGAAAAATTGGTTCTTCGACTAATTTGGTGCAGAATTCGATGGTTATATTAGCCAAACTCTCGTTTCTCAAGAGGCCATTCCGGTTCATACTAACAGTTGCATTCTTATAGGTGTGTCTATCTCTGTGATACATATAGTAGCAACAAACAAGAAGTCTCGATTTAACTTTAATGCAGCTTGAACTTTTTTCTTCTATTTTTGAATAAATTTCAAATTTTTCCAGTTTAAGAAGGTTATCAACTCCAAAATGAAATTCCACGGATAAAGCTCTTTTGTTTGATAGTAAGGACAATTTCGAGCTTTAACTTGGTCCATCACTTCAGTTGCTTATAACCTTTGTGCAACCAACTATCGCAATGGACAGTCATTGCGTTCAGTGACCCTTCTCAAACATACGCTCACAAATTCACGGTATTTGGGCAATCGTTTACGTTTGTTTTAACTTGAAAGCAAACACGATTAAATGATTTACCTAAATACTGATAAGAGTCAACGAATGAACAAATATTTTCTTGTGACCGTGTCTGCTTCCTTCGTCTTCGATCATACGTGAAATAGTGCTTGACCTTGAAATTTGAGTTCTTTGCATATTTATGACCAAGGTTGCCGACATCTTCATGGTGGGACAAAAAATTGCATTTCATTTGCTCTTGTCATATGGGATTCCCTTCCATCTCTGGGATTTACCCATTTGGCTCTCCAATTTGGGAGGCAGGACATGACGTCTTCCCCCTCTTACGATATATTTGCGCTGCAGCCAAACTGTGCAAAAGTGGAATTACCAGATCTTCTTTATCGCTGTTAGTTGACTTGAAAATTGGTTAACACTAAGAAACTGGGGTCAGTTGTACAAAGCCCACACCATATCCATAAGGTAAAACCTTACTAGTGAACACAGCCATTCACTCTTTCACAATCGAATTCAAAGTTTACGGACGGAAAATTTGCCATAGGTGGATAAGAGGCATTTCGATGGATAAAAAATTTTAAAAATTTTAGCTTTGGTGATTCAAAGCATGGATAGTGCTTTTTACTCGTTAGGACATATCCAAGGAATAGTCATCTTGGGGAAGGTGGCAGGGAGGCTACAGGCTCTATGTTGGGAAAGCTATGCCATCCTCTCCCATCTGGAAAAAATTGATAATTCCTAGAGGAAAATCTTAGGAAAAGATTCAAAAGATTTAGAAGTAGTGCAGACTGCAGAGAGATATTTTACAAAAATTTGTTACAAAAAATACTTATAATCGTTTTCCAATCATCATTGGCCGCGGAAGCACCTCAAAAGTGGGGGACACTGACAAAAGAGGGCACTTTTGTGATTTAATTCTAGAAAATTGAGTAAAACATCGTTACTACTAGGAAACTGTTTTATAACAAGAGAAAATATCCCGTTTTATGAAACGGGTATAAAAATGACTAGCAATCAATATAGATTTTTAAGATTTTCTACCACCCACACCGTTTAGCACCCGATCGGGGATTTTAGCCCCTACAGCATAAAATGTCAGTTTCCTCCTCGAAAGTATCCGGGTTTTGAACAAGAGCCCCACAATTGTTATAACTATACACTTTTTATGGTATGAAAATAAAGGGTAGTTAATTGTTCACAAATATGAAGGTGTATATAGTACGTTGGTATAATTACACAGGTGATTATCAAAAATCCCTCAGAGTGATTGGATCACCCTCGTGAAACCATCAATCGAAATCGACAGCAGTCACATTCAGGAATACTTCTTAGAGTTGAATATAAAATCGCAAAACGGATACATTTGGACAATCCTTTATGTTACCTTTAAGCAGAAAGCAAATAGCATTAACTACTAAGGCTGTCAGTTTACGTTTAATTTAGTATCCGTTTAAACGGATGTTTCATAAACGCTTAAACGTTTAAACGCTTGTTACCAACTAGCAATTACCTCCTGGAGGGTTAATGACCGGAAGTAGCAAGGATGTAAAAGCGCAAAATTGGGCACGAAATTTTGAAGTAAAGCAAAGTTAACTTTTTTTGTCAATATACGACGAACATTAAATAACTTCACAATTTAGCATTTTTATTCAAAAAAAATTCAACATGTTTACGTTATCTGGCAGCAAGCAACTTCGCTTGTGATTTACAATATTGCCAGCTGTCGAATACACTCTTTCCAACGGAACAGACGTGGCAGGTATTGCGAAGCATTTCTGCACTACTTTTTAAATTGCTGGGAAACGGGAAGCATTTTCTTTCCACCACTTCAGAGGGCCGGTTCCGTTGTCCGCTTGAGCAGTTTGCAAGTACGCCGCGAACTCGTTGACAGAGTCCTTAGTTGTGTCTGCATTTTCGCTCGCAGTATTTCTTCAAGAACCTGCAAGCAAAAAATACATTCCGGGAGCAGGTTTGGACTTTTTTTGCAACTGGCATTTCATCGACAATCACTGGTGTGATTTGTTTTATTTCTTCCCTGATGGCTTCGAAAGAAGCTGCTCTACTTTCTTGGTCGTCAGTGCTTGTCAGTGCATCATTAGTGCAGAACCTGTGCTTCAGATCGGAGGTTGTTTTTTTAAACGACACAATAGATCGTAAGATGCTATATCGCACAATAGCTTTAACCGATTTTAACCTGCGTCTATTTTTTATGTACCGGCACGTCTGTGACGCAGACTAAACAGTTCTATACCGCAGCAAAAGAGGCTAGCATTTCCTGATGGTTTCACACTATTCTTGCTGGTAGATTACTGAAATACTGAGCGTTCTAAAGTTAAACGGTTAAACGTTTAGTCATTTACTAAACGGATATTGATCTTTCTAAACGTTTAAACGTTTAACCGTGACAGCCTTATTAACTACCTTATCTAAGTACTTATAAAGTTTGATGCAATAAACAATGTCCCCAAAAGACCATGTCTGCCACCACTTATCCCTTCGACCATATGTAAATTAGTGATTGACCTTCCAGTACTGAATTCCATAATTTCCTTTGCCAGAAGCAAGTTAGGCTTTATCTCCTTATTATAGAGAATAAATTATTGCAGTAACATCAAAGTAAACATTGGTGCACTTACTTTTTCCCTTGCTGCCATTCCCCTTCCTAGATATTTGTTTCAGTTGTTGGTTTTACTATAAGAATAAGTATACAAATACATGAAAAGTACTTTTAGTTGAAATAGAAGATATATTGTGTACTATAAATTAATATTGAAAATATTCAGAATATTTGTTGTCCCCAGTTGTCTAAGTTTTCATCTTTACGTTTAGGACCGCAGTAATTGGCGTCAGGTGTTGCGGTTGACCAACCAGTAAGGAAATGGTCATATAAATATCTCAGATCTTGACAAATCTCTTTTTAACTAATCTACATAACTTTGAACTGATAGATGTTATTTTAACTTTTAATTATTTATTCATTTTAACCCACGAAGAGCTAAGCTGTTTGTTCAAACGTCTTCTAAAGTTTTTATCAACGTGTTTTTAACATTTTACCTAGCCAGTGTCAATCATTAAAACTTTTAAAACATGCGCAATCCTGGCTTCAATTTCAACATTTTCCGATTATTTAGCTTTATTTGATCCTAACCTAATAACCTCACAACAATGCCTGGTTGCCTTAAACTCTTACCATGCAAGCACTCATTATTTTTGAACTCAAACTGTAATTGTTGTTGAGAAAGATCCCACCAGCTTTATTCACCACTTTACTCCCCTGCTTGCGCTTGTGCCTATTTCGTTTGCCACTCATACGCTAAAACTTGGGCCGCCCTTTAAAAATGTGACTGCACAAAATGTTGATTAGGTCGTCATAAAGTTTATCGAGACAATCCAAATCATTGCTGAAACAGTAATGGTGGTGCCAGGAATTCCCCCACGCAGGGACTAACGTCCCGACAGGGGTGCTACACTAGAGGAGCCAGGACCACGCCTCCTTTATAATTTCCTTTTGTGAAGGTAGAAAACTTGTTGTTCTTCGCAAGAATAGTCGTAACAACCGACTTGAAACCGTTCACTTTTACATTTGACAAAGAGGGGGTATACATGTATTGTCTTTCTTGGTTAAATCAATAACAAGTGCTGATAGTTGTACAATATATAAATGTGATATCATCAGTCAAAATTGCCAGAAGAATAGTTAATTTTAACTCGAGAGAGAGGCTGTAACCCCCCTTTGCCGTCACCCCTCCGCTGAAAGATTAGCAAACCTTCTTGAAGCATCTCACTCAAATTAGGAATTGTATAAACCTGTGGAATTGACCCTGTCACTCTGTTTGGAAGATTTTGTTTTGAACTATTGTCTTCTGTGACAATAAAAACAGTGGTTGCAACCGATTAGGCTGTGTTATCTTATGCCAGGTTGCCGGGTTGATAATTCCTGTCGCATAAAAGAGGCATTCTAGGGGCCTGATTACAGGAAACCGGGTGGGTCGTCAAGCCGAATCAGGTCGTCAACCCGGGTTAACCCGCGTACAAATAAACTCTTGTCAATGTTTACATGATAGCCGGGCCAACCCGCTTTGCTGGGTAACCCGATTGAAGACCTGAGTTGACCCAAGTTGGCGTGGGCGTGAAGATATAAAATTTTATTTGAATGTTCCTGTAAACACGAGTTGAATTGAGCGGGGTTCGAGTAAAGTGGTGGTACATGTATCAACCTGGGTTCATTCTCTTACCCAGAATGCAAGATCGCTAATCCAGGTCAGCCACTTGATCGCCCCATCTTGGGTGAACCAGACTCGGATGGCTGGCAACCCTGGCCAATGTAAACATAATTTATGAACAATCCGAGTTGGCGTCCTGACCGGGGTTGGCGGCTAACGAGGGTTCGTAAAAATACGCCCTATTTTAGATCTCTCAGTATAAGTGATTTAGAACAAGCGGAACGGGTGCGTTGTCACTCTGCCGACAAGCAGTAAAAACACTTGTACGTTTTTCAAACAAAGGTAGGGCTTGAGTCATCACAGGAGCGTATGACTCAACTTTAATTTTGATTATTCTTTTCCCTCGAGAAATCCATAAAAGTACAAATTTGTGTTATTATTTTTTGTTTGTTTGTGCATCACCATTGAGGACAACATTTGCAGGGTTGCTTGTAAATAATTGAATACCTTGTTTTTAATTAGATAATTATAAGCATGAAATTTAGGATGATATGGTCATGTCATCTTGACGCCGAATTTGACCCGCTTCAAATTACGCCGTGATCAGATGAAGTGGTTCTTCACAGAAAACCTGACCTGAGGTAGTAGAACTACGTGGCAGGGCCTTTGTCAATTGGCTTTGCTTTTGTTCTTTGTAAGGTATACACGTTAAAAGAACACTAATATACTGCTGACAATAGAGTCATGTCTGCGGGCCCATCCCTTTGTTTTAGCTTGTATTACAACCAGAATATTGTTAGGCATCGAATCGACGTACTCACTGAGCTCGTTTTTCAGTTTGCGATTTGTTGTTCCAGATTTGCTTAATCTTCGTGAGTACATCGGAAAGAAACCTGATGTCCGAACGTGCATGTTTTACGCCCACCGTATGTTGCCCAAAGCATCTGAGGTGAAAAAATTGTGTTTTGTGGCTGTTAGGTGAGATGCATGTCGTTGGAAAACGGCAAAGGATAGTCAAACCTAAAACATGTGTCTGTTAATGCACACTGCCATATAAAATGACATCGTTTACGCATTACGATGAAGTAAGTCGCTTTACGATGAAGTATTTACGCTTACGAGAAGTAATGCGACAGACAAACTTTCATATTTCTGCGAATAACGCGCTTGAACACGAAGCTATGATAACAATGAATTAGATGTACCGAAATGACCATGATTTGCACGAACACCATGCAACTTAACTTCATTTCCGTGTACAACATACGATAAGCGATAAAACGATATCCCTCCACTTTCCTCGTTCCTCTTTACTAAAGACGTGGATACGGAGCAAATTTGGTATGTTACCAAACACCCTATAGTACTAAATGGCTGCCTAGTCGCATTAAGGCTGTTTTACAAGTCAATGGGAGTGCACACCAAGTAGAAATCTTCTTTGACAAGTGATATTGTCTTGAAATTACATGATTTAGAGAGGAATCAAGAATCGAATCTCAGTCATTTAACCAGAGTCTGTTCTATAACTCAGTCATTGGTAGGGAATCACCCAGACGATAATCGCAATCGTAATATGATATACATGTATAAGTGTCCCAGCACAAAATACGAAACTAAGCCATTTAATAGGAAATTTAATAAATAATGTTAATATGACTTTAAGTTTAAAACTCTTCAACGCATCGCGAAACATCATCAGAGCGGGTAAAACTACATATACAGTGAATATAAAGCTAGTTTTAGATGGATTAAATCAATACAAGATGCATGCAAGATCTGCCAAGCTTGAGCTGGCGACATTCGACTGTGACCATAGATGACAAGCAAAATGTTTGCGAATATTTCTTCTTGAAAAAATTTCTTTGGACACTGGCTGTACCCAATCGAAATCAGGCATCGTTGATTAGTAACTCTGAACGACAAAATCCACCGAAAGACGTAACGCTTGCTACATTCCTTTAAAGGTGAAATTTAATTTTGACCTTCCCAAGTTTAAGATCAAAGCGTTGGAATGCTGGCAAAGCGTCGAGTGAATCAATAGAAGACAGAATTCGCCCTCCCTCTTTAGCGTTGACTACCGCCCATTCAAATTCGGCAAGAAAGTCTCTTACGCTGACTTTATCCGCATCAGACTAGCTTCATATTCATTGTGTATTATAATTTTATCCACTCTGATGTTGCGCAACGAGTAGTAACACTAGTCGTGTGATAATTGTTATGCTCCAAATTGAATAGCATTATTTCGTGTTCTGTGCTTGGCACTCGTATTCATATTGTAGTAACTCATTCATATCGTATTAGAATGTCTTTGAATATTATAAGAGCTTCACCGAATGTATTTTAAATTCAGCATCGAGATGAGAAACCATGTGATCAATTTGCGAAAAACAAGGTGTCCAATAACTCGGCAGCGATCATGTCAATTTATCGATCGTACTTGTAGTTCATCGTTTGTGTAATGACCAATGACTACGTTTTCTGTAGCAAGTTGTCCTTCCCGACGGTACAGTCGCAGAGCTTCGGGGCGGCGTTAACCACACTCTGTGTGGCCACGGTTTAGTTAAGCCACTTAGACGCCTAGTTCGCACTAGTGGCATAACGACATGAGAACATTAAGGTAAGGAAGAAAGACAAAAAGATATTTTTGGTTTTTTTTTTCCTTATTTCGTGATTTACTTGACATAATGTCACTTTGTTGATTCCATCGCCTGTTCGACAGAGAGTTCGCGTGACCCAGTTGCTATGTCGGTTTGTGTGAAGCACACTTGAGTTCACCCATCTTTAGTAAGTTCTTTGGTTTGCGTATGATAAGCTATGTTTGAGGTTTTCTCTTACTGGAAGATATATATCATTGATTTTCTTACCTGAAGGCGAGTAAAATCTATAGCAATCATCTGAATGATATTTCCTGATTTCCAACGAAAGCAACTGTTAGGACAAACAACTTCACCGTATGTAACCATAGACTTCTGACCTTCTAATTTAATTCCGGAATTACGTGGCTTATTAACCAAAGTTGACCAATGGTGTGGCGCCACTTCATTCTCTACTTCAGTTTCATTATGGGAGGAAATACACACCAAATTTATTTTTCCTTTTATGTACCAGAACTTATTCAATCCACTTGCTCGCTTGGGCTCAATTTTGCGTCCTAATTTGACAGAACTGTAGATGTTGACTAAAGGTCCTATTTACCCGATTGTATTGTTGTATATGATTGTTTGATGTATCCTGTTAACTCATTGGTACGGTGGCCGGTGAATCAGCCTTAAAGTCTACACTTTCTCAGTGAAAACATGTAGTTTCTCCTAGTTTCTGTAACGAAATGGATCTTCGCGTTGGTAATATGAGACTGTCACTTCGACATTAAAATGTGCATCTCCAATTTGTAAACGCAGCTTTTCTCTATGAGGTGACATAACTTTACCGCAAAAGCCCGCATCTTTGCTGAAGAAATAAGCGTCTTCGTCTAAGAAATAGACGCCTTCTGTGTAGTAATGTGCACCTTTTTCGTGGAAAAAGACATCTTACTTCCTTGTGTCCTGGCCTCGCAGAATTTTCATTGCAGTATTGACTGGATTAAGCGGCTGCCCCGATTTAGCACCGCCCGAATTACGACTCTCATATGAGACAAGGATATTAAACAGCACCGCCGTCAAATAAGAGTCGTTATTCATTCACAACAATGGGACGCTTAACTGAAACATGAACAGACTAAATTGTTCGAGGAGCCAAACTAAAAAACGAGTGCGGTACAACCCAATCTAAACCATGCTCGGACATTTATTCTTTTGTTGTACAATGTGTTTCAGTTGTTAACATTTGCCTGTTCTCGTTTACAATTGTTATGAATTTTTAAAGAGCGCCGCCCTCGAATAAACACACCCCCCCCCCCAAATACGCGGCTCATCCAAAAAACTATAAATTTATAGAGTGCCGCGGCGCTTCATTGAATAAATGCGGTGCGTATAGTCGGGGGGTTGGGTTAACATGTGTTTGTTTTCTTACCAGACACCGTACAACGATGCCACCCGGACGTATTGCTCGTTTGGCAAGTGAATGAATTCTGATACTGTCATCCAAACATGCGGGATGTGGCAGCACTTGAGAAAAGCGTCCCGCTGCAGCCAATTGGTACCTTATCCAGGAAAAAATAACTTGCAAAGAAACACCAATTTAAAAACAAAATAAAACAAAACAAATCTTCTGCATCTAATACGGGCGAGGAAAAAAGCAGAGTTGAGTTCAGTTAAAAAAAATATATTGCCCAATTTGTTCAGGGAAAAAAAATTGCTATCCTAGTTCACCCGAGATGATCCCAAGAGGTCAAGCGGTTGGCCTCAAAGCCACCAGCGACAATCATATCGTGTGAATAAGCCGTGAGCTGAAGCAATCGTCGTTAAACGATCATTGAACGATAGTTTCCGACAGGTGTCTACGAACATACCTGACGTGAGGTAATTTCAGTCATCATTTTCAAAATGGTAGACTTCCTTGCAGAGAATAATCTTTGTGATGAAACGTTGTTAAAGTTAGTGAGGAGAGGAAATGCAATCATCGCTGAACTTGTGCGATTGTCTGATTTTATTGTGCTTGAATTCCGTGTTGATAATAAAAGAGATCAGTTGAAATATGGTGATATTTTGACCGACTTGTCGTGTTTCCGTGGACCTGAATTCTACGAAGCGAAATCGACTCTAAATTGGTAAGTGCGACGAGTTAAACTAGCCTGATAATGTAGTCTGATCTAACTGTTTCTAGAACGTACTGAAAAGTTTTTTAGACGAAACTATCAACACTCTTCGGCCTTTTTATTGGATTTTGCAAAAATGACCATCAGTAAGGTCTTGCATTTTACGTCTTGAACTTCAACTATTTTCCTCACATCGTTGGATTTGTATTTGTCCACCAAGATGAGGCTGCAACGTTTTGAAGAAATTAGTCCAGTTTCTTCCTAGCGCTATTGGATAAAAGTAAAGTGGCTTTCTGATTGCATAGTTCTCTTGTAGTTGTATCAAGCTTTTCAAATTTTAAAATAAAATAACCTTTTACACATTAGTTGACAATTGCTTCCTAATTTTGCTCATTTAGAGACAACTTTTTACAAGTAAATTAAAATTTGATTGAAAAATGATGGGTGGCGAGATTCTAGCAGGACACAGGAAGCTGATTGTGAACCCTGATCATTGTTTGGGATGAGAGTAAGAAACATACAGTATCCTGACAAAAAGCATCTTGAAATCTCAATATTCAAGTTACAGAACACAAACAGATTGGTCATGGTAATATTTTGACTTTATTTGAAAGCTGTTGTCTAATGTGAGGCACTTCTTTACAGTGTGTTTTTCTGTTTCATTTATTGAAATTGCTGGCTGTGAATAGTACAGGTATTTGAGGCACAGTAAGTTGATTCTCAATATATTCTGGTGTGGTCTTTCCAGCCAGTGTGAAACTGAGATGGACTACACTGAATCTGTCCAGTTTACAGTAAGAAGAATCAAGGTGCTTAAATGCCAAGGTGTACTAGGTGATGAGAAAAATACTGTAGCTTTGACAGCAATGGATGGAAATTATTTTATAATATTTTTATTGTTTCAGGAGATAATCTTTATTTTGGAGAAAAATTACTAAAATCTGTGAAACATTAGAATTAATTAGACATCAGCTAAAGGACATCTCTTTACATTTATATTAATGAATCAGAGAACTCAGAGATTTCATGATGGGAACATACTGTATATGTTCAGTACATGTGTCTTCAAGTCAGCATGACTAACCCTAGATTGAATGAAGCAAAGCACCCTGACACAGGCCTCTCAATGGGACACGCTCGATCGTGTGTGAGCGCGCAGGCACGTGCCCAACTAATGTTACGCGCGTGAATGATCACGCACGCAAATGTTAATTTCCGCTCGCCTGTCAAACTGTTTTGTTTTCAAAACGCTCCTGTCCTTCTGGTTAAAACTCTCAAGTAGAGAGAACATTCAGTACCGTCACAGAGGCCATAATAGAGCGTGCTGTTGAAATATATATGACATCAAACAGACGGAAAAAGGTCTCTCAACCAAATCAAATTATGTCAGTGAGAAATACCGTTACCGTTGTTGACGAGGTCCACGCAACACTTGACCAAGACGAAAACAGTAGTGAGGGCAGCGAATTTGAACTTTTCCGAGAGGAATTCGAAAGCGACTTGGACTGAAGTAATATCTTAACGTTCCTGTTCCTTCTTTTGTTGTAAAAAACATTGATATGACATTGTATTCATATCGGAATTAAATTGATGTAATTACAAGAAAATTGAAAAATTTTTTATTTTTTTGACAATTCCCCCCCCCCCCCCAATTTGTTGTTAATTAATCGCGCACGCAACGTAATCTGTTCATACAATAGACCGCTTGCGCCAAATTTCGAACGTGAGAGGCCTGCTGACACATAGTGGTCAGTTGGATAGACATTAATCAGCATTCCCCCCTGGGTTTAAAAAGTATTCCCTACCTGAGGTAGACAAAAGGGGATTTTGGCCAAGTCAAAGGGACTTTCTTTCAGTCAAAAACACTTGAATGGTTGAATGCACCACCCTGTACATGAAAAAACAAAGTTAAGGTTCATTGAGAAGCTGTCATTAGAACACAGTACCATGCTAGGAGTTTACTGTGATTAATTTGTGGCATAGATTTACCCAAGGCACCTCTGAATATAAATGAAATACAGTGATGAAATCATCACTGGAGACTGGCATGTGACAATCTTTGTGTAATTTGTACTTCTTAGAATATTGTATGTGAAAACAGCATCTCAGCTTATCAGAAGGACAGCTCTTTGAGTACTGTAATTCAAATTAATTCCAAACATTTGTCCACCTGGGCAAAACTTCAACATTGATTTATCTCCAACCTCTACTGCAGTTTTGACCAAAGTTGCTATGGCAATGCCAATCCTTACACTAATTCCTAACATGAATCTTACTTTAAATCTTACATTGAATCTTTGAATTGAATCTAACATTCAATCTAGCATTTACATTTGAATCTAACATTGAATCTTACTCAGTTTTTATGTCATCTTTTCGAATATTTTCATGCTTTACATGTTGCCTCATTATTTTGTGTTAAAACTTTCACAGAGTTCATGGTGTACGCCATTGACCTATGGAAGTCTATTAAACTGCAGTTTCACTCACTGTTGTGTAGAATCCATGTGGAGTAGTGTTGTTGTTGCAGACGTTTTCTAGGCTATTTGGTAGTTAGAAAAGTTTACTTAAGATTGTGCTAGGTGACCATAAATCAATGTAAATGTGTTCTCTTACGTGTCCTCATCAATGTGCTATCAATTTGACTCCTTTGTACATTATCTAGATCTAAATTTCTTTTATTTGATTTTCCCCCATTTTATTACTTCAGGAACTTCAAGAGCTTGATTGAAAATTCAGGGAAAATCATATTGAGAAGATTTTCCTTACTTTTGAAAGTGCTTACAAACATATCACTGACCTGAACAGGTACAGTAAGTATGCAAATTTTCAAACTTTAGTTGCCTGGTTGGATACCATTTTAGTTTTCTCTTTATTTTCAAAACTAGTGGCAACAATTTTGCAATACTATTTGTAGAAATCTTCAGACACAGTTCAAGTCAAAGCCATTGAACTTTCCTGTGATAATAATAAAAATATTTATTTTACAGTCAATTTCTCACCCGCTGTATTTTACAGTTCATGTGAAGTAGCAACATTTTTGTAAAAGTATTCTAGCTATTTGTTACTAAAGATTTACAGAAGGTTGCTGGGTGACCATTACTTAACATAAATGTGTGTTTATATGTATTAATGTGATATGGTATGACTCCTGTTTGTACATTATCCAGAATCTAATCTTTTTAAATTAAATTTGTTTTTTTCTCATCTTATAAATTCAGGAACTTCAAGAGCTTGATTCAGTATGCAGGGAAAACCATATTCACATATTGACATGATTTTTGCTTGCATTTGAAAGTGTTTAGAAATGCATCACCATCCTGAACAGGTGTAGTAAGTACATGCATACAATTTTTCAAACTTTAATCCAGCAGTATTAATGTGTTGAACAGCAATGTTAATTATCTGGCTGGATACCAAATACTGTAGTTCCCTCTGTATTTCTTAAACCAATGATGACAATTTTGCAATATTTGTAGAAATGTTCTGACTCAGTTCAGGTCAAAGCCATTAACCTTTTCTGTGATAAAGATAAAAATTTTTATTTTACACAGACAATTTTGAAACTTCACCCATAAAACTGAAGCCTGGATGAAACCTTGACTGAGTTGAGACTGAGCTTGACTTTGTTACATACGTGTAAAGTAATCTCTGGAAATGTAACCAAAAAGGAATTTTTAATCTCTGCTCATATTTCCTAATTAGAAACCAATTCAGAGTTAAGAATTAAGTATCTGCCATTGGTTATCAGGCCATAATTATCTGCTAGTACAATAGCTGAAGTGTTAAATTTTACTATCCTGGTAGGTTCAGTTCTTGTCCCCTAATCATGTCACTATCCTGAACATAGCAACACAAAAACGTTGTGGAGTCCTGGAGACACAGACACTGTAAATAGACACAAATAATTGGATGAGAGATACAGTATATGAAGAAGGTTTTATTAGCAGTCCAAAGGTCCTTTAGAATGACTTACAGATGCAAAAGCTGATGACAAATAAAATTTGTTGGGTGATAAGGCTGTACTGAAGTGAGAATGTTCTTTTGTGGAGACTGAGTCTGTGATATAGGGATATTAAACTGTGTTTATGTTAAAAAATACACTGGAGTTTCGTGTTTCCTTCTGGATTTACAATGTAAAAATGTCACCCTCCCTAAGATGAACAAAGGAGCATTTCAAACTAGTCATGGGGACATTTTTCTAGTCAAGGGCACCATTTTCAAGTCAAAGTCACTGGAATGACCTCGTACAATACCAGGGATGTAGCCATGCCAGGTGGGAACATCCCAATCCAGCACAAATTCTAAGTGCCTTGTACTCAGGGTGATTTTATCAATCTTGTGTGGCACATTTTTAGCCCAAACATAATGAAATATGCAGTTTTTGGTGAGGCAGACTCCATCGTAATTTAATTCATCATTCATCACACTCGGAGATGTGGACTGAAATTAGTGTAAAGAAGCAAAATTTCCCAGGATTCTTATATGGTATTCTTCACGAAGACTTGTTGCTAAGAGTAGCTAGTGTCCTAATTGCTGGAAAGACTAAATTTGGTTCTGAATTTAGTGCAAAGGTGTACAGCCATTTGCCTAAAGAAGCAAAGTATTAATAAGTTTAATTGAATCTGTACTGAAAGTGCTAGAAATTTCCTCTTATATTGACTTAGGGTGCCAATTTTACAAAAATGCCCAAAGAAGGACCTCATTCCCCACCTTTTTCCTGACATCATAATGAAAATTAACTCAGGATATTTTTACCTGGCACTCATATTTGGCTAGCTACATCTCTTCATACATACAAAATTACTATAGCAGATCACTGATAAGCTGTTGATATGGCACAGCAGCCAGCTAGGAGTTTATTTTCTGATGAATAATTTAAGTCATAGTGGTATACAAGCTTTGTCAAGGGCAGAAGTAACAGGTGGCTACTATGAAGTTGCTTTGGGGAAACACTGCAGCTGTAGATCTTCTGAGTGTAAGGTTGATTTTAACAAAGAATTTTAATGCAACATATGTTCTACAAAATGCTATGTGTAAAATGCTATCCTATTTGTGAATGATATTTAGCAACATTTGTTGTGGCTACATCACCTACATGTTACATTAAAAATTGTTGTATATAGTAGTAGATATCATTGCTCATCAGTCATGATAACATCAAAGTAACTTGGTTATGATTACCTGCTGAGTTGCTTGGTCATTCTTGATGCCATAGGCAATGTTTGGAATGTGTGCAAATACTTTCATAGACTCACAAATGCTGTGTAGCAGCATCTCAGTGTCAAAAACCAAATGCCTTAACATTTTGGACATCCAGTGTGTGTCTCCAGACCAAAGCCTAAAACCTTTAGTTGAGTTAAGGGAAAGATTATTGTGATCACAGTTAAGATTAAGGTTAGTGATTAGTTTGGATTAGGTTTTTATTCTGGTTCAGGTAAGTTTTGTATTTCAATGTTTCACCTTGGTAACTTCAGAGTAGTGGCCTGCAGTCCCTGACCTTAGAAAAGCTTGTGTACCACTGTGCCATAAATTAATGACAGTAACTTCTGGCAGACCAGTGTGCCTGGCCAACAACTTGTGAACAATTGATAACAGTAGTTCTGCAAGTATCTGGTGAATCAAGGACCATTGAGTTTAAGACAGAACCCTTGACTTGACCAAAAAGGTATTTTGTCTTCCTTATGGGTGGTGCCCTATTGGAATGTTTGGCGAAATGCTGGTTTCTAGTGGAAATCATAGAACCCTAGACAAGTCATTCATCACCAGAGACACTGTAACACTGGTAGTACTGCAAAACTTAAACTGAATATGACTTTTGTAGTTTCTTGCAACCTTGATTGTGGCAACCATGCATATTGTAGAACAGGTAATGGTGGATTAACTTATGTTTTTCTTACAGGTTTGTGGAAGAGTTGGATTATGGTATTTTTATTCAACAAACATTAGAAACAATGCTGATTAATGCAGATGGCAAACAGTTGATGGTACAGTGTGTTCATTGCATTATTTTTGTTGTAATTGTCATTGTTGTATAATGATAGTCATCTTTACATTTACTGTTGTAATTGTCAGTACCAATGTCATCATCACCAATCATCATCATCATCATCATCATCATCATCATCGTCATCATCATCACCATCATCATCATCACCATCATCACCATCACTATTATCATCATCATCACTATTATCATCATCACCACCATCATCACTACCATCATCACCACCATCATCACTATTATCATCATCATCACCACCATCATCACTACCATCATCACCATCATCATCACTATTATCATCATCACCACCATCACTATTATCATCATCACTATCATCATTATCATCACTACCATCATCACCACCATCATCACTATTATCATCATCATCACCGTCATCATCACTATTATCATCATCACTATCATCATCATCATTACTATCATCATCATCACTATCATCATCATCACTATCATCATCATCACTATCATCATCATCATCACTATCATCATCATCATCACTATCATCATCATCACTATCATCATCATCATCACTATCATCATCATCATCACTATCATCATCATCACTATCATCATCATCACTATCATCATCATCACTATCATCATCATCACTATCATCATCATCACTATCATCATCATCACTATCATCATCATCACTATCATCATCACTATCATCATCATCATCACTATCATCATCATCACTATCATCATCATCACTATCATCATCATCACTATCATCATCATCACTATCATCATCATCACCATCATCATCATCACTATCATCATCATCACCATCATCATCATCACAATCATCATCATCATCATCACTATCATTGTAATCATCATTAACTTGATTGTCATTATTGTCTTCACCATTACCTTAATTACCACCATCTTCATCGTCATTATCGTTATGCCGGTAATCATCAGTATCATTTTCATCATTATCATCATTTTCATTGACAGTGCCATTCCCATTCACACTCTTGTCATTGTTTTGTAAGAAATTCAAAATAATTTTTGGTGTGAAACGAAGTCAGAGCACTGCTACTGACATTCATAGATAAGTTATTCTTGTCGTTATCATTTCATCATCTTTTATTATCATAAATATTGTCATTATTATTATCACTGCAATAGTTAATGTCATCACCATCTTCATTATTATCGAAATCCTTACTTGATTCAGTTCACTCTTAGATGTTTCACGTTTGTGTTATTAAAAACGTATGCTGTATGCAACCGAAACTTGTAATAATACCCATTCATAGTCATACCCCTGTACGCATAATCATCTCACAATCAATCATGGTCATAGTATAAACAAATCATACTAATAATCAAATCAAAAGCATTGGTCTTTTGCCACCGAATACTTTTGAACAGTTCATCAAGATACTTCGCAGGGTTCATGATATAAAAATAATTCCGAGAAAGGTGTGCATTATACAGTAATCAGTTTTTTGACCGATATAGCTCAGATTTGTTTCTTTTCAATTAAACCACGAGGAAACTACTGTTACCGTAAACCCTCTATTAAGCCCCTGGGGCGCTTACTTATTTTCAGAAATTCTAGACGAGGGGCTTATTAGAGAGGGAGTGTTAATAGAGAGGGGGCTAATAGAGAGGGGAATTTATTTAAAGATAAAAGTAAAGTGCTTTTATTTCAAGGTAAAGTACCTTTATTTATATTGGATAACTCTATCAGTTACCTGAGCTGTTCTCCCCAGAGGTCCAGTAAAGGCCACCCCTTGTGGTTCCACTGTTACTACATGTGCAAGTGAAGAACCATTATTGATGTACTGAAAACAGAACTTGATAAGAAAGTACTAAAACTGTCCCATATGAATTTGGAAGTTGGAAATGTTGAGATCTAGAATTAAGTGAGATTCTAACCAGTCCTAAGTCGCTATCTTTTTTGTGCTTTTGTTGAGGGAAGGGCTTAATAGAGAGGAGGCTTATTAAAATCTTGAAGTTCTGCCTTGGGAGCCTTAATAGAGATGGAGGGCTCGATAGAGCGTTTACGGTATTTTGCTACGAAATAAAGACTCCTTATGTCAAATTCGAACTGGTTAATTCGAAGTTATTGGTAACGTATAGTTCAGTAATTTCAGTACATGGATTTGTCCGAAGATGATTCAGTTTGGTTTATGCGTCATCAACTCTGTATAAATCAACCGACTTGTAATTTTTATCACTAAAACTTGATAGTGATGTTAAGGTGACATCGAAACAGCATTCAATAAACCTGAGACTTCTATTGCTTACATTTGTGATAAAATGTAATTTATAATAATAAAGAAATAGAAACTGTTTTGCCCTGTTTGTATAGCCCAATGCAAGCACGAGAAGAAGGTTGGGAGAAATCAAAAGCTGTTGTGTACGCCCGAGACCGAAAGTCGAGGATTTAAACGGCAGTTTGAGAACTCTTCCGACCTCTCTAAGTGTTTGCATCAGGCTACATAAACACAACAAAACAGTTTCTGTTTTTCTTACAAAATAAGCAAAGAACTAAGTGATAATAATTGTGAATAACGAACGTTATTTTCAATAAAACAGCGGCGTTCTTGAGGTTTTACACTATCTAAAAGATAGAAAAAAAGCTTCTCGACGTTTCGAGCGAAGGCCCTTCGTCAGGAGATTAGTAGTGACAAAGGGCCTTCGCTCGAAACGTCGAGAAGCTTTTTTTCTATCTTTTAGATAGTGTATAACCTCAAGAACGCCGCTGTTTTATCGAAGCTATCTACACTGGACCCCCGCGCCGTTATTTTCAATATCAAATCGGAAGTTCTTCATACAAGTTGGTAGACCAATCAGAGTTTCCCATTGGCACCAAGAACAAATTCTGGCGTTAAGCGGCGTCTCTGATGTCATAACCGTGTTCGCATAGCCGAATATAAACATGGTAACTGAATAATCACTGCATGCGTAACAAATTTTATAATATAAATATATTACACTAACGCTTGTTAATATACCGACTTTCAATTAAATGATTGTGTTTGTTCGTGGAAGGTTGCCGCTTAGTGCTCATATTTCCATATTAAAATAAATCTACTTTTCAATGAATAAGACTACTCCTATCGGAGGAGGCGGCTTATTTTTTTTCTGCCCTTCTGAACTGGGAGGGTATTAGAAGACTGGGGGCTAAATAGAGGAAATATGGTAGTTAACTTACAAATTTACAATATTTTTTTTATTCTTCACTTTGTTTCATGCATTTCATTTCCCCATAACAAGGCCAAGGCGTTATATGTTTATGGAGTGATGTTGTTAATTGATCAGAAGTTTGGTGGAGATGTTTGAGAGCGGATGTTGGTCTTGTATTAGAGATACTGGTTAAGTATAATAACAAGATTTTATTTTTAAGTATTACTTAACAGTATTATAAATTTGGTCGCGTTCGTCCCTAGCCCTGGCCATATCCCAATTCCTAACCCTGAACCTTATCCTAACCATAGTTATAACTCATACTCTATTCCTCAGAGGTTAGCGGCTTCTCTGCATCCGCTAGACTGTAGTCTAAGTTTAAATAATGGTAATAGTAATGATAATTGTAACGATAATGGTAACGATAATGGTAACGATAATGGTAACGATGATGGTAACGATGATGGTAACGATGATGGTAACGATAATGGTAACGATGATGGTAACGATAATGGTAACGATAATGATAATGATAATGATAATGGTAATGGTAATAATAATGGTGATAGTGATGGTGATGGTGATTATAATGGTAATGGTAATGATGATTGTAATGGTAATGATAATGGTAATGATAACGATAATGATAATGGTAATGGCAATGGTAATGATAACAGTAATGATAATGGTAATGATAATGGTAACGATAATGGTAACGATAATGGTAACGATAATGGTAACGATAATGGTAACGATAGTGGTAATGATAATGGTAATGATACTGGTAATAATAAAATGTAATGATGATGGCGATGGTAATAATAATGGTAATTGTAATGGTAACGATAAGGGGAATGATAATGGTAATAGTAATAATAATGGTAATGGTTATGGTAGTGATGGTGGTAATGGTAGTGGTAGTAATAATGGTAATGGTTATGGTAATAAAAATGGAAATTATAATAGTAATGGTAGTGATAATGATAATGACAACGATAATGGTAATGATAATGGTAAAGATAATGATAATGATAATGATGATGATAATGGTAATGGTGATGATAAGCTAACGATAATACTAATGATAATGGTAATGATAATGGTAATGGTAATGATAATGGTAATTATAATTGTAATGGTAATGTTTATTATAATGATAATGGTAATGTGTTGATAATGGTAATGATAGTGGTAGTGATAGTGATAGTGATATTGATAATGATCTTGGTAAATAGTGAACAATAAATAATAAAAGATAATGATAAATGATAAGTGTTAAAGAATAAATAGCATTTCAATTTCAAGTAGTTACATTACAAATTAAAAAAGTAGCTTACATACTTTGGCAATCACGGTCTTGAATTTTCTACCACAAATATTGTTTCTGTAAGAACTAACTTGCTACGGCTTGTTGTAGCGGTAAAACGAAGCCACATAGGAAAGAATGCTTGCCTCAAAATGTGTATTAGATCAAACTTATTCCAAGTGATAGCAAGCTCTGCCTGGTACAAACCGATGCTAGTCAATGGTGAAAGAAGACGCAAGGCGAACCTTGTGCCCAAGCGCTCAATACCTTATTTTATTTTACAGTGCGACCTGGGCCAATATCGAGTCAAACATCGACCATGTGTGGAAACTTCTTCGAAGTACAGGAATTTCTGCAGGGAAACGATCTCGGAAATATCTAGAGAATTACTTCACGTGAGTGTGGATCGAATGATATCAAAAATACTTGCTAATCTTGTGGGATTAAGAACATTTGGACAACTGTAAACGTGACTTGTTTTCGGCTGTGCATAGTCATTCAAGTGAATTAACTTTCGATTACTGAATTCACGTTTCTCGATTTTACATCTGAACATTATGTTCAGGTGTCCTGGTTTATGACTTGAGATAAATATTTACTACTGATCGACCTAACGTGAGGTCTGTCCTAGTGAAATATAGGACAGATGTTTTTAAGTACGGACCTCAACTCGCTGCGCTCGTCTCAGTCCTTGCTAAAACAGAGGTCTGATATTTCACTAATACAGACGTAATAAGCGAGGTGAATAAGTAGTTTATTATAACCTTGATTAAAGAGTTAATACTTTGGACAGGGCACTGCTGAAATTTTGGCATTGGTGCCGCCATTGTTGTGCGGTGCAGACGTCATCAAAATTTCGTTCCCGTTTCTAAAAATTTAGCCTTACCCAGCACCTCTGTATATGTTGGTGCTGTGCCCAAAATATTACAGTGTGAACGGGGTTTATATGGCTTTAATGAAATATAATTGACAAGTGCAAAGGTAGAGAACGATAGATTAACTTGCAGTTCTGTCGTCTTTTCATAAATAATTTCTTCACCAACTTCATTCTACTTGGTTACTTTTCCTTCTCTGATTTTTTGTAATACACTTGCACTTCATAGGTTGTGAAAAGTTTAAATTTTAATTCGACACAAGCAAGACTTTCTTAAATTTTCACACTAGAGCTGACAATATGGGAAATATCAGACCACTTATGAACCAATCAAATAGCTGGATTTCCGTATTCGGACCGCTCGCTGCCACAGCCATGTAATAAATACTCGTATTCTAATTTAAGTTGTGAAAATTTTGTTCACTGGCCCGATTTTGCGCGGGAAAATTGTAAATGTCCCAATGGAGCCTTAGTTTGCAGCTGTGGTGAACAATCCTTGGCTTAATCTGTGGTGGAAGGAACGCCGTACGTTGTCATTCGGTTAAGTTTGGAAAACTTAAGACACAAGTTGCACTCTGGCATCTTATTGTAGTAAGTTATTTTTTCCTCGGAGGATACGGGTATGGGGTTCGAAGTGAATTTCTTTTTTTGGTTGTCCCTTAGGAAACCATTGGTCCTTTTCAGTTTTCCCCAGAAAGATTTTGTTTGCCCAAACCTCTTTTGGGTTATATATATATATATATATATATATATATATATATCAGCCAAATGAGCATAAAAACTTCATCACTCATAAATAATATTTTTACTTCATAACTATGTCAGCTTGGAATGCTCAATGGTCATTGTTTTGAATACTGTTATCATACACGTATCGCTTGCTCGATGGCTGCCATACTCTGCTTTATTGGATCAGGTATTTTTATATTTTTATAATAATCTTTTTACTAGTTGATGGTTGCTATACTGAGCTTTATACGGCTGTGTTCGCTATCCGGTATGTACGCAATATAACACACGCTGATTGGCTGCCTAGCCATGCAATAGGGAGGTTACGAAATGATGACGTCTAGTCCGAGCAGGGAAATTAGAGCGAGGTTGCATCGAGGCTGCTTCATTACGAGTTACTCGAAAAGGCGGGAATGTCAACGACGAGAAAAGTGAGACTTTAACCATGGCTAGCTTGAGACAAATACAAATTTGGCTTGTATATGATAACAAAATAAGCACATCGATAAAAGTCGAGATATCTTGCTGGGTTTGCGAGCAGGCAGGGTTCGCACAGGTCATGAAAAACCTGGAAAGTCATGGAAAATCAAAATTTCAAAATCCAGGCCTGGAAAACCTGGAAAATTAGTGCCGGTGATGGAAAGTCATGGAAATATAGATTTCTTCTGGATCAGTGAATAATTCTATCTCAATTTTCTTCGCTCGCATTTTCAAGTTTCGTGGGCCCATCAATGAACGTGAAAAATATCGTAAAATCGTATCTACGATACTCGTAACATTAAGTTATCATAACTTGGCCGTGCACTTCAATTCAGAGAATGGGTCCTCGCAGCCCCTGTGGTTCGACGGAGCCCCTGTTCAGCTCGTTTCGTTGTTTCTAGCTTTTCCAGGTCACGAATTTTTGTAAATATGGTTATGGAAAAGTCGTGGAATTTTGAGGGACCAATAGTGTACGAACCCTGCCGAGAGACTTTATTATCGGAATCCTTGCAAACTTTCATTACCTTCGAAGTACTGGGTTGTTTAGTATGATTTTTAACATATATGTCAACCTTCCCAATGTTGAAGTGCGTGGCTAATTGGTCATATCTGATTGGCCTGTGGTGCCAGCTCCTCCGTTTCAGCAATGCGACTTTATTGGACAAACGACCAAACTCTCCAACATCTGTTGGACAAATCAAAATGTTGGGTCAGATTTTGATCGGAAGCAAACATAATCCAACAAAATGTTCGATGAACATAGCATGGCAAACGATTAAACAATGTTGGATGCAACAAAGTTCTCCAACAAAGTCGGATCGTTTCAGAATCATCCACAGAGATATACATGAACAGAATTTTTTCATTATAATCTGACACTGCCGAAGTCAACTGAAAAATATTGACTCTAGCGGGATTTGAACTCGCACCTTCGAGATACCAGTCCGTCGCTCTACCTGTTAAGACATCGAGTACACAGGGATCTGAGGCGAGTTTTTATCCAACTTAACTGCACGAGATATTCTTGCGACAACTTAACGCTTATCCATGAGAGGATGTGCAGTGTTTCAATTTTATTTCAGGATCATATTCAGAGATATACATGAACAGAAATTCTTCATGAAAATATGACACTGCCGAAGTCAACTGAAAAATGAACATTTTTCAGTTTACTTCGGCAGTGTCATATTTTAATGAAGAATTTCTGTTTAAAGTTGGATTGTTTGACCAGGGCTTCAACACTGCCTTAACAAACGCATTGTCTTACTCTTTCCCCAGGTGCTGGCCTTGCTACCTCACTCCATTCTGTCTGGATGGTTGCAAAGATGTCACTCACCACTGTCCCAACTGCCGAAGTCATCTTGGCACCTATCGACGGATGTAGTCGTCTCCAGAAATGTCACCTTCACCAAGGTCTTTTTCTTTTTCTTAAATTTAAAGTACCTCGCAAGTTATTGCACTGTACTCAGAAGCAATTTTACCCAACGACGAAAATGCAGTTCAGGGAACTTCGTATTAAAATGAGACTGACTTTAACTCGTGATTTAGAACTAAAGTTTTAGCATGAGCACCACTGTGTAATATGATTTTGCTTGGTCTGACAAATGCAATGGCCAGCTATTTAATGTGTGGTTACTTCGCCGACAACTGTGTCACGAGGAATCGTAGAGATGCGCCGATGTAGCTGCCCACTTATTTGAAGAGTTATCGGGAGGTAAACACTAGAGGTGGGGCATTGTCGGTGGAAGATATTTGGTATTGGGGAGTTAATTGTTACGCAAAAGTAGAACATTGATTGCTGGAGGCACTGCGGTAGTTTGCGTGTGTCTCACCACTTTCACTAGAATTCGCTTCCAGCTCCGTGCAGTTATCTGATTAAAGTTACCTTGGTCACATGTTGGAAAAAGTGTAGTCCATTTTGACTCTACCAAACATAGCAGGTTTTCTTCTGGGTACTCCGGTTTCCTCCTGTAGTAACACTGGATCCATGAGGGGTGACCCTTACTGGACCTCTAGGAAGAACAGTTGAGCTAGCTGATAGGGTTTTATAAAATAACGTGACTCGTTCGCCAGCTTTGATTGGTTAATACCCGTGTTTGGATAAGAGTATCCAAACACGGAAAATTTGCCGCCAAAAGTGTACTGAAGCTTGTTTTGTACGTTTCGCCTTATTATTTCATGAAAGAAACACGTAACGGTTTTTGTGTGTTTGAATACTGTGATTCCAACTCTTGGTACGTTAGTTGACTTTCAAATAGCTTTAAAAAAACACACCTGATTTTCCTCTTCGTCACCGCGTTGAAGTGGCTTCGCTTTGTTGACCAGGGTTCGATCTTCATAAGCTTGGCTCTGATTGGTGGGTAGTTGATTTTCGCGAGAATTGTTTACTTCATCATTGTGTTTATTAAGTTAACTGCTTTTCATCTGTCGTTATTTTATAAAAGAAATACCAAATGGATTCCCTTGTTTGGCCACTGTGATCCAAACACTTGGGATGTTGCTCGATTTTCGAAAAGCGAAAAACACTCGGCTACCAGCCTGTTTTTTACGCTTTACTCAAGTCTCGCAACGTTCCGCGTGTTTGAATCACGGTTATGAATAAGAGCTCATCTCTTGGATGAGTAATGCAGTCTGGCAATCACCATGTTAGAACGTCCAGTTCCTTTTATGAGCGCTACGCAATCATACACTTGGCCATTGCACTAATCCAAGAAATAGCTTGGAATGTTAAGTACCACCGTGACAATGAAGAAACTTTGATATTTCACAACCACAGCAAGCAGGCCGTCAGTGAAAACTTACTTATGGCATTCGAAAATTTTTATAACGAATAGTTTTCATGTCGATAATATATTCTCAACTAACTGAACGTTTTCTCCCTCAGTCGGTCCAAATGGATGTTTGATAACCATCACATTTTGTTCACAATGCCTCTTTTGTCTTTGTAACTCCAAAAATAACTGTTGGGCGTTTGATTTGTTGAAAAATATGACACAGCAGTGGATAAAGTAGTCTACTGTTTTTGTCACCTACTCTTATGTTTAACAGTGTATTCTTTCATGAAGTCTGGCAAGCCCAGTGGGATCAGGGTCGTTGCGAATAAAACCGACGAAGGGGGGTGTCAAGCCAAGTTGGACTTGTGCTTTAAATTTTCCAGCACAAACACACACAGTAGGAAATATTACTATACGGTGGTCAAGTTGACGGAAAGATCCGATGTCCAGGTGTTCAATGTCTGGATGAAACGTGCAGCTAAACTTAGTATCAGTGACAGGCACAACGCTCATTACAACGATTGTGAGTTGTATCTCGTTTTTCAAAGGGAGGACCACATGAGCCACGTGGTCCAGCCTTTGCTGGTGGGCCGAATTTTCAATCGAGCGTCAAACAGAAAGATTTAGGAGCCTCTGCCCTTGGCTGACCAGATCAGTGAAGTTTCGAAGAGCTGCCAAAACCTCGTTTTGCAAAGGGGGACATATGGCTCATATGGTCCCTCTTTGCTAGTGGGCCGAATTTTCAAGTGTGGATATCTCCTGCACATCGAGTTCCAAGCCATCAGAATCAACGCCAAACAGCAAAATTTTGGAGCCTCTGGCCTTGGCTGACCAGATTGGTTTCGTAGATTTGCCAAAACATCGTTTTGCATAGGGGGGACCACATCGCTCATGTGGTCCCCTCTTTGCTATTAGGACGAATTTTCAAGTGTGGATATCTCCTGCAAATCGAGTGCCAAACGATCGGAATGATCGACAAACAGTAAGATATGGGAAACTCTGGCCTTCGCTGACCAGGTCAGAGAAATTTCGAAGATTTGCCAAAACCTCCTTTTTCTCAGAGGGGGCAAAAACCATGGGTTAATTCTTGCTTTTTGGTGAAATTTTTCGAGCTAAAAAATGATCTCAAATATTAGTGTAAAGTCCCTCAAAGAAGGGCAAAACTATGTCATTCGGCCCAAGCTTTTATATTTTCGGCTTATTTCGAAAGTTTGAAATTGGTCGAAAAATCGTCAAAAACCATGGGTTAACCCCTTTACTTCTTGGTGAAATATTTCGACCTCAAAAATTATCTCAAATATCATTGTAAAGTCCCTGAAATAAGGGCAAAACCATGTTATTCGGCGGAAACTTTCATATTTTGTGCTTATTTCGAAAGTTTGAAATTGGTTGAAAAATCGTCAAAAACCATGGGTTAACCCCTTTACTTTTCGGTGAAATTTTCCACCTCAAAATTACAGCTAAATTGCATCCTAAGGTGTCTGAAATAAGTAGAAAACGTAGGTATATGGTCGAAACCTTCTTGCTTAGAGGTTATTTGGATACTTTGAAATTAGTCAAAAAGTCTCTAAATGACATGCGTTATTCCTTTTACATTTTGGTGAAATTTCCTACCTTCAAATTTTGGCTGAATTTTTTCCTAAAATTACTCCAATCAGCGCACACCGTAACCATTTTGTCAAAATATTCTTCTTATGAGGTTATTTTGATAGCTTGTAATTGGTCAAAAAATCGTCGAAAACCATGGGTTAACCACTTTCCTTTTTGGTAAAATTTTTTGACCTTAAAAATTATCTCAAATAGTAGTGTAAAGTCCCTGGAATAGGGGAAAACTATGTTATTTTGCCGAAATTTGAATATTTTGTGCTTATTTCGAAAGTTTTAAATTGGTCGAAATATCATCAAAAACCTTGGTCTAACGCCTTTACTTTTTAGTGAAATTTTTCTACCTCAAAAAGGATCTCAGATATTAGAGTAAAATCCCTTGAATAAGGGCAAAACTGTTAATTGGCCGAAAGTTTCATATTTTGGCTCTATTTCGAAAATTTTAAATTCGCCGAAAAATCGTGAGAAAGCATTGGTTAACCCCTTTACTTTTTAGTGAAATTTTCCGTCTTAAAATTTGAGCTGAAATTCAACGACCTAAAATATCTGAAATCAGTGCGAAACCTAAGTACATGGTCGAAACATTCTTGTTTTGAGGTTTGAAATTAGTCGAAAATTCGTGAAAAACCGTTGCTTATTAATTTTACTTTTTGGATAACTTTTCGACGTTCAAATTTAATCTAGATTTTGTCCTAAATATCTGGAATTAGTGGTAAACGTAAGTATATGGAGGAAATCTTGTTTTGAGGTTTTTCCGATAGTTTTAAATTAGTCGAAATGTCGTCAAAAACCATGGGTTAACTCGTTTACTTTTTGGTGAACTTTTCGACCTTCAAATTTAGGCTCAATTTTTTCCTGAAATGACTCCAATGAGTGCAAAACGTAGGAATATTGTCGAAACGTCGTTCTTTTGAGGTTATTTTGATAGTTTGAAATTGGTGAAAAAATCGTCAAACTATGGTTTAACCCCTTTTCTTTTTGGTGAACTTTTCAACTTTAAGCTAGATTTTATCCTAAAATAACTGAAGTTAGTGCGAAACCTATGTGAAATCAGTACGAAACCTAAGTATATGGTCCAAACTTTTGTGTTTTAATGTTATTTCAATAGTTTAAAATTGGTAGAAAGATCGTCCAAAAATCATGGGTTAACCCCGGTACTTTTTGGTGAAGTTTCGACCTTCATATTTCTGCTCAATTTTGTGCTAAAAGGACTCCAATCAGTGCTGAACGTCACTATTTGGTTCAAGTCTTTTTGGTTTTAGGCTAAATCGATAGTTTGAAATTAGTTGAAAAATTGTCAAAAACTATGAGTTAACCCGTTTACTTTTTAGTGAAATTTTCGACCTTCAAATTTCAGCTGAATTGCGTCCTAAAATATCTGAAATTAGTGGAAAATGTAAGCAGATGGTCGAAACCTTGTTTTGAGGTTATCTCGCAAGTTTGAGATTTTTCGAGTAAAAAGTAGACTGCTTACACTCTGCTTTTTAGAGAAAATTTTCGAGGACGGTAACTGAAGAAAATTTCTGCTTAAAATGGCTGGAATTAGTGCAAAACTTAATTTATTATATATTATATATTTATATTTATATATCCCCTATCTACATATAAATATATATATATCAATATATCTCTATATAATATTCAAAAACCGAGTGCTTTATCGGGATTAACAACACGAGGCCATAGCCGAGTGTTATTAGATCTGATAAAGCACTAACTGGGAGTTTTTTAAATGTCTTCTAAAATGAACCTCCTAATACGCTAATTCACGAAGAAAGTTTGGAAATTCATCTTCCGTAAGTCGAATAAATTGAACTTCTTCACATGTAAAGGCACATGTGTCGTTATCACATATATAGATCAGATACGCTTATAATTTTCTTTTGTCTTTTCCTCATGAATTTTTAATGAATTTTAGAACTATCTCTGTCTCTCTCTCTGTCTCTCTCTGTCTCTCTCTGTCTCTGTCTCTCTGTGTCTCTGTCTCTCTCTGTCTCTCTCTGTCTCTCTCTGTCTCTGTCTCTCTCTGTCTCTCTCTCAGTCTCTCTCTGTCTCTCTCTGTCTCTCTCTCTGTCTCTCTCTCTGTCTCTCTCTGTCTCTCTGTCTCTTTGTCTCTCTGTATCTGTATCTGTCTCTGTCTCTGTCTCTGTCTCTGTCTCTGTCTCTGTCTCTGTCTCTGTCTCTGTCTCCGTCTCTGTCTCTGTCTCTGTCTCTCTCTCTCTATATATATACACCTGCATATATCTGAATGTATATTGACGTATATCTATATTTATCTATATATAACAGTATACCACGTACCTGTTTTCCTTTCCACGCCAGTTTGTGTATAACGAATCTGTCTGGCGATTGTGACTCCTCTTGTTTATCGCGCTTATGGCCAGGGCACTTAGGGTCAAGCTTACTGGGACGCGGGCGATCTAGCGTGCGCGGGCGATACCTTGGAAGGCGAAGGCGAGGGTGCCGTGTTATAGCGAAGCGCGCAGAAGAACAGGCAGGACACATGCACTGTCAGCAAGCCTTTATGGTTTGCCGCAGTACAGCGTGCTGTCAGAGCAAAGCTTCCTGGTTTGATGACAGCACTATTTACAACTTTTTACTTAAATCTAACATATTTGTGAAAATATTTACTGCATATTGTTTGAAATTCCCTCCTCCTCAGGTGACCATCTTTATTCTTGAGACAGAAGGTTTTCGGCATCAAGTCCTCTCCCTTGTGTTACAAAACAGCGAATATATATAAATAAATGAAAGCATTAAATTACAAGCTATGTAGTAGTGGAATTAAAGAAGAGAAAATTTAGAACAAAAACAAAGCAATGGAGCTGGGAATGCCATTCAAAGATGACTTAATTTTGGAAATTAAGAGGCTTTCTCTTACGAGAAGTTCGGAAGGAGAAGAACAAGGGGAAAGAATTCTAAGTCGTCAAGAGATACAGTTTGGCCAGTTTCATAAAGATGTGCTTAAATACTGGACGGGGTAGAAGTAGCACTTTTTTAACCAGAAAGGGCAGAGACTCCTAAATGATCTGAGACTCGTGTATGTAAATGGCGAGCTGTTTGGCCCACATATAATGTGCTACAGCATTGATACTTGCTACATTGATACTATCTTATTCAATGGCTTTGTTCCGTGTTTTATGCTAGACATCAATATTTGTCTTGAGATTAAGATTTCCACCTGGTTCCTCAGTTGTGATTAATTATCAGGATAATTGTATACCTTCTAACTGAACTATGACGAGCCGTGAAACCATTTGAGTCTGGTGATATAAGGTGTGTTAGTTCGGTAGCCGAGACACGTTTTAACTTGGTATTGGCGAGTTTTAGCCTAACTGCAGCAGCGTGATATTGATCCCAAACGAGATGTCGATTCTCTGTTTTCCGACGTATCATTTGCGATCTCTCTGTTACGACTAAATTTCAACCAGAATTCAGTGCAAGACGCTTCTATTTTTAAAGAAGCACCCCAGTTTAGCGCATGCCATCAAACCCCTCTTGCCCTAATAAATCACGCGACCTCAACCCTCTTGAAATAGCAGATGTCGAATTATAAACCCACAAACATATTAATGGTTGGGTGGTGTTGAAACTGGGTGAGGTTGACTGCAGTGTTACAAGGGGACATAGATGGAGTCACGGAAATAAGAGTATTGACAATGCAGTGTTACCAATGGCTATGGTTGTACTAGTTAGAGTGAGCGATGGATTTTGAATATCCACAGGATTATACATGGATTTTGAATATATTGTTGATCTATATATATATATATATATATATATATATATATATATAGACAAAGCCGAATATAAACTTTTAAAAAGCTTTATTCCTTCACGTACATAAGGTGTGGGTTGATGTCCTTAAACTTTGGTGAAGGAAGACTTACTGTTTCTATATATATGTATATATCTATATCTATGTATGTATCTATAAGAATAGAATACTGTGCAGACAGTGATAAGTAAGGTAAAAAGTTTAAAGGTTGATAACTGCCGTAATTGATCTCTCGATATGTCTGTCTGTCTATCTGTTTATCTATCTCTCTCTCTATCTCTTTCTCTCTTTCTCTCTCTTTCTCTCTTTCTCTCTTTCTCTCTTTCTCTCCTTCTCTCTTTCTTTCTTTCTATCTATAGATATAAAGTTGTATATTATATGATAGCAAAATGCTTGAAAAATATGATGCATTCATAATGTGAAAAGAAATATACAGATAACTAATATCCTAAATGTAACAGGACAATTTCATTGCTTGATACTAAACATGAAAGATATGTTTTACTACTCGATTATAAACATCCACAATAAGTAATTATCAGTGTCCTGGCATCTCACCTTTATTTCATTCTCTTGTACATGTTCCAAAAATTTGTTCACGTCACATTTTCCACAGGTCTTATGTTTCAAATATTTCATTTTACCATCCTTCATATCTTGTGTTCTCTGTAGCCATATATGTTAATGAAGTGATATGCCTCCCTTGCTCCTAAACGGAAACGAGTAAATGCTCTGAAGACTAATTCAATAACTGAAACTGTTCTTGCAGCTAACGGCAGTCTCTGGATTCGGTGCAAGTGATTAGTTTAATTGTTGTTTTGAAAATAGAAATTCAGCACATTGCTAAATGCAGAGCCACAAGTACAACTCATGTGAAACGCTGTACTTCTTTTATCAGTCAAAGGACATGTACGACATTGATTTTACCAAGGACAGGGCACATTTTAGCACTGTACGTCTCTAATATTTTGTGAAACATTCAAAATTATGACTTCACAATATTCAAGGTATGAAATGGTAATCCACTTGGGACTGAACCCTTATTAGTGAAGACCAGAAGTACAAAAAGCGGAAAGAAACGTCTACCATGTCATGTACGAAAAATCCTCTGTACCGTTTCTACCGCTCAAAGTACGGAATTGACTTCACCAAGTTTAGAATGATCCTTAGGATAACATGAACTGAATATTGCATGAATTGACCTACACTGATAAAGTCAACTAGAAAAGTTGACTAGAGCGGGATTCGAACTCGCATCTCTGGGTTAAGGGACCGCTGCTCTACCAGTGGAGCTATCGAGTCAACTGGAAACAGTAGGCTTGTTTTATCCACGGATATCGAACGTTAAGTAGGGATGCACCGGAACTTTGATTTTTCTAAGTTCCTGTTCCGGCCGGAACTCGTGAAAAATGTTCGGCCGGAACCGAAACTTTTTTTATAAAATGGTAATAAGAACGGTAGTCCATAGTAATAATAACAGTAGTCCTATTTTTAAAGTAGATTTTATGGTTTATATGAATACAACAGTTAAAAATAAATTGCAGGTCTTATGTCATTAAGTTATCTATTCCACAAGCACTACAAAGTCAAAATTACTGAACGTAAAGGATATTTTTGACTAATAGTCCTATGACAATAGTTAGATTACAAGTGTAAGGTACAAAAAAGTATTTTTTTGCTCAAACAATATCACTCAATGGCGGCAAAAGCAACCTTAAATACGCATTACACAAGCCAACGTTCGCACTGGCGTACTTTGACAGTTCAATTTTGTGGTTGTGTCATTCGAGTGAGGGGAAATCTGGGAAGGTTATGATGAAAATTTGAGCCAAAATATGGTCAGTGGTTTATATGTAGTGCTCAGGCTTTCTACGATTATGCACGGCCGAAATGCAGCCAAAAACAGGGAACTATTTGCAAATAAATATTCACACTTCATAGGGAAAAATGTTCACAATACTAAAACAGGAAAAACAAAAGTTATAAAACATAAGGCATAATAGTTTTTGTTTATAATGGAAATGTGAAGGACAATTTCTTATTTGGCATTGTTAAATGAGGTGGTATTCTCACTTTTTGACCACTCAATTCCACATTGACAATGTCCAACCAAGTAACATCATCTGCTTTGTGGTTCAGTTAGAAAGATACTACTTTGATTTTCGGTTCCGCTTCCGGCCAGAACTTTTTTTCATTTCCGGGCAGTTCCGGTTCTGGTCGGAACTTTTAAATTTGGTTCCGGTGGATCCCTAGCGTTAAGTTGTCGCGAGAATCTCTCGTGCACTTTAATGTATCAAATATCAAAAGTTGTGGCATCTCACCTTTGTTTCATTGTCTTGTACATGTTCCAATACATGTTCCTTGTACATGTCTTGTACATGTACAATGTCCCATCTTCCACAAGGCTTTTGTCTCAAATACTTAATTTCACCATCTTTCACATACTGATTTTTCTGTAGCCATATGTTATGAATTTCTTCTATGTCACATTTTCCACAGGTCTGATGTCTCAAATACTTTATTTCACCATCTTTCACATCTTGTGTTTTCTGTAGCCGTATATCTTAATGAAGTGATATACCTCCCTTGTTCCTAGGCAAAAATGAGTAAATCCACTCAATATTAACTTACATGTAATAGCTGTACACTCTTTCACAACAAATGGCTGTCTCCAAGTTCTGCACAAATTATTAATTTGATCGATAATTTGAAAACCAGAATTCAACCTTGTTTCTAAATGCTGAACTACAATAACAATACAATAACAATACAATACAAAACAATACAATAACAATACCATACAATACAATACAATGCAATACAATGCAATACAATATAATGCAGTACAATACAATGCAATACAATGCAATGGAATACAATACAATGCAATACAATGGAATACAATACAATACAATATAATACAATACAATACAATACAATATAATGCAATACAATACAATATAATACAATACAATACAATAAAATACAAGGCAAACTCATACAAAAATCCTCTACTTCTTCTGCTAATCAATGTACAGCACTTAACGTACTTAGGAATAGGTAACATTGGGTAGCTTATTTCATGTTTGCAAGTTTATTTAAACTCTTCAGTGCTTTTCTGACTACATAGTATTCAAGATATGGCAGGAAGCCCACTTGAGATTGCTATACATATTAGCAGTGGCGTTGCTAGGTTTAATTTACTGGGGTCGGAGGGGAGGAGGCAAAATTTTGGAATATACCGTGAGGTTTGTCCATTGAACTGGAACGATATCTCTTGTACCAGGCCTCACGATTAAATGAAGCCGACATGGGATCAGCCATGTAGATCAAAATCACGCGTGGGGAAAAGTTCTGTCAGTTGTATTGAACCTTTACTTTTCATTGGCAGTTAATTCTGAGAAATATGCAGTCCTACCGACATCGTACTGTACACACTAAGACCAAAAAAAGAAAACTGTCAAGAACTCCCGATTCAGGTTACTTTTTTCGCAATAGGTTGAGTTTTTTATCGCGTAGGGGACTGGGATGACCTGCAAATTGACCTACATGCCAGCCTCCATGTTGGCTTCAAAATTCAGTTTGCAGGTACCATTCCAGTCTTTTTAGAGTTCAATGGGTTTGCCACAATGGTATGTCGATTGGGTATGCCTGGCGTACCCAGATGGTCAGCAGACTTGGTGCTCACCACTAAGTAACATCACTTGCGATCACTGGGTAAATGGCGACGGGTGTTTGACATTGCACCAAGAATACCTTGGTTGTAGAAACGAATGTTATCGAGATCCAGAGCACGAGGCAATAATTTAATTGTTCAACGGGATCAATATACTGGTTTGAAATGGGGGGGCCTGGCCCTCCAAATTTACGTTTGGGAGAGACATGCACCCTCCCGTAAACGCCGATGCAAATTAGCGAATACCTGGAATGAACAAAGGCATACGTGGTGCATATATTGACTGAATTGTAATCTACCACAAGTTGATAATAAATCTATTTACAAAGAAGAGCAAACCATGCGTTGCCATAGTCCACTGTTAAAGATGTTTGTGAATATGTCATGAAAAGAGGTATTTTACGTACCATATACCAAACTTTGCATTGTGATGATTAGATTAATTAAGATAATTAACGATAATTAGATTGTGATCGCATGACACATATAGGGATCGCATGACACTTATAGAGCTACCTTTTCAATTATAATAGAGCCGGTTCTGGCCGATCGAAGGGAGTGCAGTGATAAGAAATTGTGATAACTATATTGTGTTGGCAGCAGTGCACGAGGCATTCCCAAAATAAAGTGGCACCTCCGACGGGATCGATTTGCCAACTCGATCTGTAGTCGCAACGAGAATAAACATGGACGATCTCCTCAAGGTAGTGGAAAATAAACTGACGTTTTTGGACTTCACAGCATCGAAAACGGACAGGATTGTAACCGCGGGAAATGTGGAAACTATGGAACGACATCGATATGTCCTCAGAGTTTTGGCGAAGGAAGCGCACGACCTCAAGCTAAAAGTAGAAGAAGAGAAGTTCAAGAGCTGGTTTTCACCGGAAGAAGTGTCAGCATGGAGCAGCGACGTCGAAGCGAAGTTAGCGAACGCCGACAACTGTGTTACTCATCTAGGACAGAAATTGGTCGACGAGAAAGAAAAGGTAAATCTCGCAAGCAAACAGTCCGAAGAAGCTCTTTTAGAGAACGCTAGAAAACAGCAGCTGGACTTTGAACGCGCTCAGTTGGAAATGAAACTAGAGTTCGCACGGAAATCTGAAAAGGTAAAGAAAGATCGCCTTGGGGAAACGAAGTCGCCGAACGCAAGACTACCCAAACTAACGATCACGAAATTTGACGGAACTTTCGAATGGTGGCTGCCCTTTTGGAACGAGTACAAAGCAGAAATAGATTCAACGGATTTACCTTCCGTGACCAAATTCGCCTACTTGAAGGAGTTGCTCGACCCGAAGGCTATGTACGCGCCGAAAGAAGGCTATGTACGCGCCAAGAATATCCTGAAGTCTGAGTACGGAAGGGAATCTGAAATTGTTCATGCTTATGTGAACAACATCATGGGACTTCCCTCAATCTCTGACTCGAACACCAAGAAGATCGACGAATTCTACAAGAAATTACTCTACAATGTGCAGTCTAGAAACCCTCGGAAAACTTCGCGATATCTCCTGACATGCCAGGACTCTGCTGGACATGTTAAAGGGAATCAAAGCTGATCTAGTTCGTGGACAAGAAGGCTGGCAAAACTGGGACTTAGCTCAGCTCATTCAAGCCCTAAAAAGGTGGAAAGAAATCAACCCGATCGAAATCGAAGAGCGACTTCCTAAGGAAGGTCGACGACGTGGGCGAAACTACCAGGCGAGAGACGACGTTGTGTTGTGTGTCTACTGGGACGAGAAAGATCATAAATCCGTCAAATGCAACAAAGTTGTAACACCGGCAGAAAGGAAAAGGATACTAGGGTTGAAACGACTTTGTTTCAATTGCACAGGATCGAAGCACCGCGCCGCAGACTGTCGGAGACGAACATCATGTCAACATTGTCAACGCAAACATCACTTATCCATTTGCGATAAGCCTAGTGAAAAGATGATGACAAGTCCCACCGCCAATAAAGGAGCCGCTTGTCACCTCCTGGTCGTGGTCAAGGTTAATGGTATTCAGTGTCGCGCGTTACTCGACACCGGAGCAGGAAGTTCCTATGCGTCGTCAGCGTTAATCGATCACCTTAAAACAACTTCGCAAAGAACCGAAATTCGACGAATTGAAATGATGCTGGGTTCTGCAACGGAGAGGGTCGAGATCTACAACGTGAGTGTGAGCAATGAGTCTGGCAGGTTTTTCTTGCAAACGGAAGTGACAAAGATTGACCGCGGTGAACTGTTGACAATCGACAACCCTAAATACCAAGAGATAATTAACTCGTATCCGCACTTAAAGGGAGTTCACATGGATGATCAAGAAGAGAAGCAGAAACTTCCTGTTCACGCTGTTCTCGGGGCGAGTGACTTTGCGAGGATAAAAACCGAAGTGCCACCCAGAGTCGGACGAACAGGCGAACCTGTTGCAGAAAAAACGAGATTTGGGTGGACCTTGATGTCGCCTGGAGAAGAACCGGATTTAAACGCAATATTTCTGACGCAAACATCAGTGGCTGATTATGAACATCTCTATCGACTTGATGTTCTTGGTCTAGAAGATTCAACACCTGGGGGTCAAGCAGTCGTCCATATGGAGTTTAAAGAGCAGTTAAGACGAAGTGAGGAGGGCTGGTACGAAACCGGATTACCGTGGAAGGCGAATCACCCCATTCTCCCAAACAACAAGGCTGGTAGTCTGCGTAGATTGGGGAGTACCACGAGAAAGCTTGAAAAGAACAGATTGTTGCAGAAATATGATGACGTCATCCAAGACCAACTGGCGCAGGGTGTGGTGGAGAAGGCGGACACAGAGCCAAACGGTCGGGAATTCTACATTCCGCATAAAGCTGTCGTGAGGGAATCAGCAGAGTCAACCAAATTACGGATTGTCTACGATGCATCAGCAAAAGCATACGACAAAGCGCCATCCTTGAACGATTGCCTTAACACTGGACCACCTCTGCAGAACCAGTTATGGAAAGTACTAGTCCGTGGCAGATTTCATCCCGTCGCTATAACCGGTGACATTAAACAGGCCTTTTTGCAAGTTAGAGTACGTGAAGAAGACCGAGACGCACTGCTCTTCCACTGGTTTGAAGACTTGGCTACGCGACGTGTAACCACATACCGATTCACCAGAGCATTATTTGGCCTGGGCCCTCTCCTTTCCTACTTGGAGGAGTTATCGAGCAGCATCTAGACCATTACCGAGCTAATGATCCTTCATGCGAGGAAGAAATTGAAAAAAGTCTGTACGTTGATGACCTGATCAGTGGTGGAAACACGATATCAGAAGCGAGGAGATTGAAGGACGGTGCAAGTGAAATATTCTCGAAGGCACACTTCACTTTACACAAATGGCATTCTAACGTCCCTCAGCTTGAGAATCCTTCAAGTTCATCAACCGAAGATGGAGTGACGTATGCAAAGGAACAGTTGGGGATTCCGCAAGGAAAAGAGTGCAAGCTCTTGGGTCTCAACTGGAACAAAGGAACAGACCGGGTAGCAGTTAACGTGCAAGCAAAAGATGATGTTCCTCCGACCAAACGAGGAATCCTACACAAGATTGCAACAATATATGATCCACTCGGATTCGTGGCTCCACTGACCCTCGAAGGAAAGGTGATATACCGTGATGCGTGTGACGCCCACATTGCCTGGGACGCTGAACTACCGGACGATGTCAGACAAGAGTGGTTAAAGTGGGAAGCTGGATTACCAGATACGGCGACGGCACCAAGAAGCATTCTGAATTACCAAGAAAAATTTCACAGCATTGACCTCCATATCTTTGGAGATGCTAGCGGAAAGGGAGTAGCAGCTTCCGTGTACGCCGTGGTGAGACAGAATTCTGGAACGTCCAAGGGTTTGGTAGCAGCCAAAGCTCGCCTAGCGAAACGACATCTATCCATCCCTCGTCTAGAGCTGGTGTCTGGACACATCCAACCAACCTAGTAGACAACGTCAAAGAAGCGTTAACAGGGTTTCCAGTTCAGAACGTGTATGGGTGGTTGGATAGCACAGTGGCTCTGCATTGGATCCGCGGCGGGGGAGAGTACAAACAGTTTGTACACAACCGTGTCCAAAAGATAAAGTGCAAAGAGTACATCGCGTGGAGACATGTTGCATCACAAGACAACCCAGCAGACCTTGGCAGTCGAGGGAGAAATGTGAAGGAAGAGAACGAGCAGTGGTGGTATGGTCCCAAGTGGCTCGAGTATCCTCAGCAGTGGCCTTCCGATTTAGTTACAGGTGCAACTGAAGAGACAAGAGCAGAAACCAAAGCAACAAAAGAGCTCTTTGCGGTGGCAGTAGAAGCAAAGGATGAGTTTGATCAACTCATAACCCGGCGCAAGCTGTGGACAACGCTGAGAGTTTGTGCATGGGTCTCGCGATTTACACTTAACTTGAAATCCGCTCCGAGCCAGAGGATTGCTGGGTCGCTTATAACCGAAGAGATTTACAAACAAAAGTAGTATTGGATTAAGAAAGTCCATGGGTCCGCTACTAACGGAGATTCATTCGAAGAAGACCGAGAAAGATTGAATCTCCAGCCAAACAACGACGGCATATTGGAGTGTCGTGGACGAATCCAAGGAGACTACCCCATTTACCTTCCGGATTCTGCGACGTATTCAGAAAAGATGGTGGAGCACGCACATGAGATTACACTACATGGTGGCGTGGGGATGACAATGGCGAAGATAAGAGAGGTTTATTGGATTCCGAGGCTTAGGCGACTAACCAAGCGAGTTATCAAGAATTGCCATGGTTGCAAGAGATTTCATGCAAGAGCGTGTGCCAGTCCACCTCCAGGGAAACTACCTCGTGATCGAACTGAACCGACCACTCCATTCCAGGTCATCGGAGTAGACTACGCAGGACCCATTCCCTACCGCAAGAAGTCAAAGAAAGAAGGCAAAGCTTACATAGTCCTCTATGCCTGCAGTCTGACGAGAGGACTTTATCTCGAGCTACTACACACAATGGAAACAGATGAATTCCTGGGGAGTCTCAAGCGGTTCATAGCAAGACGTGGGAGACCATCAAAAATATATTCTGACAACGGAAAGACTATCGTGGGTGCAGCGAACTAGCTGAAGAAAATAGCACGCGATGAACGTCTTCACGACTTCTTGGCCAAATATGAGATCACGTGGCAGTTCAACCTCAGCCGCGCGCCCTGGTGGGGTGGCCAATTTGAAAGAATGGTTTGATTGGTGAAGAGAGCTCTTCACAAGTCAATAATTGGAAATGGCTTTCTTGCGAGGAATGAGTTGGAGGACGTGTTACTTGACGTGGAAATCGCGTTGAATAACCGGCCGCTGAGCTACGTGGAAGAAGACATATAACTTCCCATACTCACTCCAAACACGATGGTCTTCGAGCGACCTAACCTCCTACCAGAGCAAAATGAGGACGCAATTGAGATGCCTGACCTTCGGAAAAGAGCGAAGTATATCAAAAGATGCAAGGACGCGCTTTGGAAGAGGTGGAGTAGTGAATACCTGAAAGCACTTCGTGAAAGCCAGAACCTGAAACACAATCACAAAAAAGATCCCACTGTCGACGTTGGTGATGCTATAATTATCAAATCCGATGAGAAAAACAAAAGAAAGTGGCAGCTCGGTATCGTGGAGAAATTGATTTGTGGTCGCGACAACGTAGTTAGAGCCGTGAAGCTACGAGCAGGGAAGTCCTATCTAGAGCGGCCAGTCCAGCATCTATATACCCTGGAGTTGTCCTGCGACCGTTTGGACCCAAAAACCCCAGCCATCTCTTAACCCTGAAGCTCAAAAGTTCAGGCCAAGAAGAGTTGCCGCTGAAGTTGCAAAGAAGAAGATTAAGAACGTTCTCAATGAAGAACAAAAATGAACATTAACAACACCTTATTAACATTTCTTGAACATTGATTATTTAGTTACAGATTGTCGAGATTCGAACTGGTTAAAGGACTATTTAAATATATTGCAGTAATTTGTGTTATTCTAAAGCTTAATATTTGTCTCACTGTGAGACAAATAGGGGGAGGGTGTGATGATTAGATTAATTAAGATAATTAACGATAATTAGATTGTGATCGCATGAAACATATAGGGATCGCATGACACTTATAGGGCTACCTTTTCAATTATAATAGAGACGGTTCTGGCCGATCGAAATGAGTGCAGTGATAAGAAATTGTGATAACTATATTGTGTTGGCAGCAGTGCACGAGGCATTCCCAACACCATTTCATCTCATCCATGATTTTCCATGGTTTCCTATCATATATCCAACTAAAACCCATCTCCTTACATTCTGGATGGACTTGCTATAAACTTCATTCTTTACTGTATATCTGTTGGTCGGGTAATCAAGACTTTCAATGCTAATTTAATGTCATGGGACCCCATGCTTCAATACACCATATTTAGTTGTTGATGGAGTCAGTGTTTATGGCATATCAGGGAAGCTTATTATTCTGATACTTTTCCTTCACAATCCTGTTAATCGGTGTGTATCTTGACTCACACTGTATTCATTGCCATATTTCAAGGACATCTTATGGACATTTCATGGTATCAGTAAGGATTCTTTAATTCCCAAAGAGCTAGATAGCACAAGAACAAAATAATGCACATACATAAAATAATCATCAAATGTTAATTTGAGTATATATTTAGAGAATTCATGAAATTTTTAATATTTTATTCTAATGAAAATTTTTCTTTCATGGATCACTTCATGACACACAACTAACGTAAATCTATCATGCTTGGCAACCTCAATATTTATAACCAATCTTCACTGTCACTGTTAGCTAATCAAAGCATCAGAAATTTGTGTATAACCACATTTCTCTTTATACCCAACTCTAATCACTCACCAAAAACTTCAAAACAATAATCCTATCCCAACAAGTTCCACTAATGTTGTACAGATATCTTTAACGGATATTAACCTGGTTTACATCATGCAATTAGGCAGAATGTCTACCATTTGCATTTAGATTTGCACTACAGCTTGTGACTGACAATCTCACCGGTAAAATCCCTGCTGATGGAGCTCCAAATGGATTGATGGAATCACTTGGCTACATGGCTACACTTGGCTACATGGTTGCACGAGGCCAGGTTCAGATACACGTATGAATGGAATTGTGGTCTGCAGACTGGAAACCCCGCCCCTTCAAATCTCATATAGCAATGTACAATCATACGGCACCACCCATCATAGATAGTCACCATCACCTTGCCAGCCGGGGCCTCCAGAGCGTTAGGTCCGAGTTGGTGAATGTGACCTGGAAAGTCAAATGAGATCTAAGCAAACATTTATGAGGTGGTTCAGTTTGTATGTGGCCGGCAATTGAGGGCTGCTCATTCAGAACCTCTTAGGTGGAAGTCAACGCATCGTGAGATGCACGCGATCATCAACCGATAAGGTCTTTTGGCAATAAGCTCTTGTGTGCGCTACTCTGTGTCAGACACTGGTATGTGGTTGTGTTGTATTTTGAGAGCAGGATGGGGCAGTCTCAAGTGCAGGTTTGTTTGGGATATTATTCTCATGACTGACGACTTGAATGACACGAATAGCATAGTCTAGTGTAGTTCAGCAAATCTGATTTCCAAATCATCTGGTGGAACATTGCCATAGTTTCATCACACACAGCTATTGCTCTACAAAAAATCAAAGCAACTTGTTCATTTCCTAAAGCCATATTCTGAAAAATGAAAGCTATGTTGCATCAGAATTCTAATGTACTCAAAATACATGCAATAGACTAAATCTCAACGGTAAGACAACCAGAATTTTTGAGAGCCAAATGTTTTTAGGTGCTCAACTCATTACATACTTAAAAATAAAAAAGCATAACCTGCTTACATTCAGGATTGATGTTATTATTGACATTAGAACAATAATAAGCAATTACAGCCGGTACACTGTACTGCTACTGTACCACGTTTCCCACTAGTATAAGTTCTAAATATTTAGCTAATAGGAAAGAAATTCTATGAAAGTTTGTTTTACAGTTTTACAGATGTTTTGCAATAAAGCATATTAAAATTTCATGCACTTTAGGGTGATCCTTTCATGTGAATGGACAAGGGTCCTATAGCACAATTAATTCCTCGCAGCTGCCATGTTGAAAACTATGGTGGGAACTGGGAAGTTGTCTTGTCCATGGTCTTGTCTGGTTCCCAGCTTTCCGCTCAATTTCTTAGGAGAAACGTGCTCGCAAACTCTCTACCAGTGAAGGGTGGCGGCAGAGACTGGTAACAAAACCAGGTTTACCCCATTCCCCATTACAAGTACCCTGCTTCCCCTGCCTTAAGAAAAACACTGTCTCATCAGGACACTTCTGTGCCAGCATTGTTTGTTTTTTCATAATTAACTTTCACCACTAGATTGTAAACAGTCAACCTAGGTGTTATGTAAATCTTATTAAAGTAGATGAACGATCTTCAAGCTCGATACTCAGAAAATGATATCTGAGCCCCAGACGGGGATCGAACCCGCAACCTTCTGATGACCGGTTAGACGCTCTAACCATTGAGCTACCGAGACTCAGATGGCGAGCTAAGTTGCAAATTCGATATATATATGTGCGACCTAAGCGGAAGCCACTATATATTGATAATGATTGAAGCAGTTGGTGTTTAGGAAACATGAGAGCTTGGATATATTGAAGTAGATGAACGATCTTCAAGCTCGATACTCAGAAAATGATATCTGAGCCCCAGACGGGGATCGAACCCGCAACCTTCTGATGGGGCTCAGATATCATTTTCTGAGTATCGAGCTTGAAGATCGTTCATCTACTTCAATATATCCAAGCTCTCATGTTTCCTAAACACCAACTGCTTCAATCATTATCAATATATAGTGGCTTCCGCTTAGGTCGCACATATATATATCGAATTTGCAACTTAGCTCGCCATCTGAGTCTCGGTAGCTCAATGGTTAGAGCGTCTAACCGGTCATCAGAAGGTTGCGGGTTCGATCCCCGTCTGGGGCTCAGATATCATTTTCTGAGTATCGAGCTTGAAGATCGTTCATCTACTTCAATATATCCAAGCTCTCATGTTTCCTAAACACCAACTGCTTAAATCTTATTAGGTAAACAACAAAAGAAACCATATGTTGGCCAGACATCTGAGGAAAAATTCAAATTTGTTTTTATTTTATTTTTTTGTCAATTACACTCTTCCCTAATTAAGAAATTCTTGTTGAAGAGTTACTGGTATCCCAGTATTTTTTCTATAGCATTTGTTCTTAAAATAGACCTTTATATTAATTCCAGATCTACAATTAATTACCTATTTCATGCAATCTACTTGTTCTTCCTGTATCTGTCCCTGGCAATTTTATCTCCAAAAGGGAGAGGAAATTGTTGTTAATATATAGGATATTAGAAAAATGAATAGACTACATGAAAGTTTGGACAATGGGATAGTTGTATCCAATTATTAAACAACTTCTAATGTGGCTACATTCCTGCTCATGCATTGTCCTGAAGTGTTGAATTCTATAAATATATAATTTGAAAATATTATTTTATCCATATATGACAAAATGTTTGTTTATTTTTAAAATTTGGGAAAAGTCCAGCTATTCACCCCAACTACACTGGAGGATATGCCCTAAACTGGGAGGATAAATTGCAATAGGTTAAAATGGAAAATGCTACTTAATTTCTAGACAACTTTGATTTGATTTCTTCTTAGGAGTATCATTGAAAGTATTTAAATACACCATCAGCATTTTTACTTTTGTTAATCCAATCTTCAGTGACTAGGCATCTCAGCCTTCTTTCATTGTCTCGTACATGTTCCAAGAATTTGTTCAGGTCACATTTCCCACAAGCCTTTTGTCAAAAATACTTTATTTTGTTGTCTTTTATGAGTTCCAAGACTTTGTTCTAGGTCACACTTTCAACAAGCTTTTTGTCACAAATTCTTTATTTTGTCATCTTCAAATCTTGTGGTTTCTATAAATTTCAAAGGAAGGGAACAGTAAAATCATCAAACTAACATTGAAACAGTAAAATCAGCGAAACCAACATTGAAAATGGGAAGATGGGTAGTTAATCTGATGCAAAAAGCAAGGTGTCCCAACATTTTCTGCAACAATTGTGGCTTCTTCATTTTATTCTTTTTAATTACTTTGTGTATATAAAAATATGTAATTTCTTTTTTTAAATTTCTGCCACAAAATGCATCAAATTTGATTTAAATTAATTTTGTAGTACAGTGGAGCCTCACTATAACGCGCATCGGTATAGTGCATGACTTGGTATAATGCAGTAAATCTTTGGACCCCAAATTTCTCAACCACTAAAGTGATTTACAAACCTTGTTCACTTGGTAGAACCATTGAGCACAAGTTGATCATTAATAGCCAATCAGCAAGTAGTTCTAGATACGGGAATTAGAACAAGAAATACAATCAGAACTAGAAAGTGACGATGATGATGATGATGATGAACCAAAACCAATGCCATCAATGAAACCTGTGGTGCAATGCAGAGAAACAACATTGAAATGGGCCGACAATCACCATGTGTGTTTGTGTTGTTTTTTACAGCTTTGATGTTTGTCATGTCAATGACAATGTATTCATGTTTTATACTTTCCTGCGACCTGCACCATTTCCCCATGCCAAATCCCTATTTTCGATACATTTCGATATAACACACTTCAGCTCTAACAAGTCATTTATGATGGGCCCTATATACCGCGTTATAGCGAGGCTTCACTGTATTAAGTTGGAGAATACCAGGATGAAAAATTTATCTATCAAATTTTCTGTATTTGCTATATCTTAAAGCAATGATACTGTCGTGACTTTCAAAATATAATGGAACTTTTAACCTATGTCATTTCTGGCCTTCAAAAGCACAATGTCATTAAATCTGTAATTTTCATCAAGTACTCCAACAACAGGTTATCATCACTGCAGTTAATGTCAAATAATTCTTATCTCTTGTGAGATGAATTTAATATAATGTTCAACTGTAAACTGTCATTCTATCCATAGCTGTGCAAAATACTCATAGTTGGGGGTTTTGTAGGGTAAATGAGTCAATTAGTTCAATTTTTACTCACAGGACAGTAAAGAAACTAGTTGCTGCACACTCTAATGATGCCCAAATGTACTCAAAGCCAAAGGGGTTTTGCTTCTTCTCATATTAATTTTTCATGCAAAATTCATGATTGTGACAGCATCTCTCGATCATGTCACCAAAATGGATATTTTATTGCCAAGGAATTTATAAGTAAATAAATAAAAAATCTACTTCCTGGGAAAGAAGATGGTTCTAAGGAAAAACTTGAAAATGAGAAGATATCACTCATTTTCAATCAAAATTCGGCAGCAAAAAATGACAATTTAATGCTCCATTACCTGGTTATTTAACTTCCATTTTTTCAGTTGTGATAATTATTTCTATTTGTAAGAAAGTACTAAAAAGAAAACAGGTTGTTTTTTTCTTTTAGCTTAGAAACTAACAATTTTGGAGCGATAATTATTCAAATAAATGCTCTAAACTTGGAGGACGAATTGCAATAGGTTGAGATGGGGAATGCTACTTACTTTCTGGATATCTTTGATTTGATTTCTTCTTAAAACTATCATTAACAAGATTTGTATATGTCGTCAGCATTTTTACTTTAGTTAATGTAATTCTTCATGACTTGGCATCTCAGCCTTTTGTCATTGTCTTGTTTTGTACATATAAGCCTTTTCTCTCAATTCTGAAATACTTCATTTTGTTGTCTTTCATGTGTTCCAGGACTTTACTCTATGCCACATTTTCAACAAGCTGTTTGTCACAAATACTTCATTTTGTCATCTTTCACATCTTGTGTTTTCTGAAGCCATATTATTTCAACATGGTGATATACCTTCGTTGTTCCTAAACAAAAATGAGTTAATACTAATAAGATATAACTCACATGTACTGCAACAATTGCAAATCTTTTCATGTATGCAAGCAGTGATAATCTGTACCATTTGAACAAAAAACGGTTCAACGCTACCTCCGTGATCCATCAAGGAGCAAGGGTGCAGCGAAACATTCGACTTCTTACTAACAATTGCGTTCCTTTAGGTTTGTCTTGCCCTTTCATTGCCGCAACAAACAGGAAGTCACTGTTCAACTTCATAAGAGCTTGTTATTTTTGAATAAATTTTATTCTTTTACTCTTTATAAAGTTATTGATATCAAAACAAAATTCTCGTGGAAAACCTCATTTGTTGGATAGTAAAGGCAGTTTCGAACCATAACTTGGTCCATCAGTTTAGTTGCTTATCACTCTCGAACAATCAATTATCCCAATGGACAGCAATCACGTTCACCGACCCTTCTTAAAGTTAAAAATACACTCTTAAAACCGGTTCATTTGAGCAATCCTTCACGTTAGCCTTAACTAGAAGGCAAACACCATTAAATATCTTACCTAATGACTTGTGAGGGATTTTTCTGTGCGACTGCATCTGCTACCTCCTTCTCCTTCGACCATATGTGAACGACTTATCAGGCACGTAGCTAGGATGTAAAATTTGGGGGGGGGCAGCACTATTTTTTTGGGGGGCAGTTATAGGTCAGAATGGTCAGCGAAAAAATATTTTGCATAAGATAGTTTAAAAATCTATCGGATTTTGACATATTTAAGTCATATTTGAAACTACTTCAGAATTTTCTTTGGGGGGAGCGAGGACAAATTTAGGGGGGGGCGATTGCACCCCCTCACACCCCCGTAGCTACGTGCATGCGACTTATTGACCTTGAAACTTGACGACATCTTGATGGGCGGAGCAAAAAATTGCTTTTCATCGGCTCTTCTCTGAAGGAGATTTCCCTTCCATCGCTGGGCCTAATCAGTGCACTGCCCAATTTGAAAGGCTGAAGATAAACTCTTCTTTCCCACTTACGATACTTTTGCGCATTAACCAACCTAAGGAAAAGTGAAAGTACCAGATTGTTTGCTAGCTGTACGTTGACTTGAAGTTGGTTGGGCACTAACAAACTGAGGTCAGTTGTACAAAGACCACGTAGCATATCCGTATCATAAAACCTGGTGCCCCTCAGTGATTAGTTGGGTCCAAGGCCTCTGAGCTGGTCAATGATTGGGGGTAGCATGCTGGGCGGGAAATTTTTAGGATTTGTAAGACAGTAAAACCCTATTTCCTGCATTTTGAGAGTAGTTTTAACAAAATATATAAACATCATAAACAGCAATTTTGACAATGCGGGCAAAACGTCTCAGCGGCATCTCTCGTGAAGTATCGATTGAAAATGATAATCCTCATCTGTGAGTTCCACTGGCTAACTTCAGTCCAAGTAATTACAAATGTTTACTTCATTGCTGATTTTTTTTATGTCCAACCTGATCAAATACAATTTGGCATAGATATTGTAGGGGCGTGCATGCCTTCACGGTCGCCCGTTTCCTATGTCGATGCAGTGAAAACAGCTGTTTATTCTTCAACCCTTTCACCCCTGAATTTTTCAAATGAAATAATAAACAAGAAATACGTGTGCGCAACAACCCCTCGCCCACCCTTCCAAATATATCTCTCGAGAATCCATGTAACATTGATAATTTTTCAAAATTGTCAAAAAGACAAATCCTCCATACAATAACTGGAAGAGGATACGTAATATAAGAAAAACACAACATTTGGACACTGTAACAAATTCTGTCCAGCGTGTAAATATGGAAACATTTATGTGTGATACACCCAAGCATACGTGGGTGTGGTTGCGTGAGCGTTTTGTTTTAAAGCCTGGTTTCTATATAACCGTAATTGCCAGAATACTGTCTGCGATACACCGCCAACGCGTTGTCGTTGCATCGCAGTTAAAATAATTTTTTATGGAAACACTCCCTTACGGTATCGGCGATACATCGGCGATGCCAGGAAAAAGTAGAGTTTGTTCTACTTTTTCCGGCATTTCCGCATCGCCGATGCTTAAAGTCTTTTTGGAAACAATATACCAGCGATGTCTGATGTATCGCCGGCGTTTCTTGCTTTTCAAAGCACATGACCTCCAATTATCCAATCAAATGTAGTTATGACTGTTGAGTGAGCGGCGCTAATTCAAGTAGCGGCGCTTAATCGATCATTTACGGAATTATGCCGAGGAAATGTACGAAGCTTGGCAGAAAGACCCAAGAAGTGTTCATGAGGGATGATCTTTTGATCTTGCAGTGACCGTACTTGTTTTAGTGCTGTAGTTAGCATACCGTTTAGTTCACAACTACTCATCAGTATCTGTCTGCAGAAAACATGTTTTGCGACTTCGTGATGGTTGATCACCAAACTTTAATTGCCATCCTAATGCCCACACGTTCGCCAGAGCTACTGGCAACGTTTACAGGAACATGTTCATGAAAGGAATTGTGCCTTAGATACGCTTAATCTCACCTTGTTTATCAACTGAACTATCGATGATATTTCTATCAGAAGTAGTTTATTAGATCCGCAGTCTTGCAGGATCAGGTTTCGCAAACTTCACTTGATTACATTTGACCTTAGTTAAATGACCGAACAAAGAAATCTCGTTATTAGTTATGCATTAAGTTATCCTGGGATATCTTAAGTTTCCTGTCTCTAGGTTTCTTATGATATAGTTTCTTGTAATACTTACGCGTCGTTTGACTCATGCAAAGAATTTTGAATGATTGTTCAAATCCTAGCAGCAGGTACATTTGATAAGTGGCAACCTTGGGATATGGGAAGTGTTTGACTGCAATTAAATTAGTCAAGAATGATTTCATTTTCATAAAACATTATAAGATTAGTTCTTGATTTGTAGTCATGAATTATTCTTTAAACGAGATTATTATTATGAAAGGAGGAGCATTCAACGCACCTCTTGTTGTTTTGCTTTGATGAAGGGAGACTTGTAGGCGTGGAACATAAAGATCTCTAAACGTTGTAAAGCTTAATTCTCATATGTCGGCGACACTGATGAGGGCTTTGCAAGGTCGGCGACCGGTTGCAACACATGAGAACGCGTTTGAAATTCTATTGACGAATATTGGCGACCATTGCGACCCAGTCACAGAAAACAGAAAGTTTGTTTCCTGCGACATCGCTGACTATCTGCGACATATGAGAACTAGGCTTAACATTAAGGAAAGGTGATCAATCTTTTTTTAAAAAAATTGTTAAATTGGCAGATCACTCAGAAATTACATGTGTAGCCACCCTTGAATGCAAAATGATTTGCCAGTAGCAAAGAGGCAAGAGTTATCAGAATTTTGGGACATTGTTTGGTGGACTTCGTGCTTTATAATTACAAGTTAAATTAGGACACAGGGTAAATAATCAACCAGAGGTCCAACTTGCTGTCGGCAGCTTTGATGTTTGTGTCTTTGCTCATGTTGCCCCATGCATCTCATTAATTTAAACACCGCCATGTTCCTCGCAAGTGTCTTCTGACGACCATCTGCAGGAATGTTTTTAGCTGAACCAAAACCTAAATATTTTGACCATCTGAGTGTTTTGTAGTCTTGGTATTATTAAATTAAGGTTGCAGAGGCAAAGGAGGTGACTAGAAAACAATATTTGGTTGGTATTTTCTATCAGAACTGATATCTACTCAAGTTTTCACATTTTTTTTAATCATGCCAAGATTTTGAGGATTTAAGTGTAGTAAAATCCCTTCAATGGACTTAAAGTTCCTTCTGTGAGTTTTCAGTATATTTTGGAGTAAATTAAGTTTTTAGCTCACCAAGCAAGTATCCATTCAATTTACAAATTGATATAGTCAGTTTCAATATATGATTGGAAAACAATCACATGATTATGTCCAATGAAAAGAGAGTTAAAAAAACAAAAAAACAAAAGTCGAGCACTTTCTGGAGATAAAAGCCAAGGAGTGAAACAACTGCAACAACGTCTAACTTGATGGAGTTAACTTTATTGATTGTTCCCAACAACTTTGCCTGCACATCTCTGCATTAAAAGAGCACAAGGACCAAATAATAACATAAATAATGATAAAATAATATGTAAGAATTGTAGTCTGATGATGATGTACATGAAGTTAAGCCTCTCAGTGGGATGTGCTGGAGTGCACAGGCACGTGCCCTAATGTTATGCACGTGAATGATCACGTGTGCAAATGTTAACTTTTGCTCGCCTGTCAAACTGTTTTGTTTTCAAAACGCTCCCATCCTTGTCATTGCATGGTACGATCCAAGGAGACTGGTAGCAAAGGCAACAAAGTTGACTTTGATATGTTTAAAAAGTGGGGGAAAGATAACATAATTGGTTACAAGACAATCGAAGAAGGAGGTCAAAAGTTTGTGAATTTGTGTGGTGTAAGGTTTGTACCCATAACAAACATTCTATTTCCGTGCATCCGAATTGTAAAGGGTCAATAAAAACAGCGATCAAAGCCTACACTGATGGAACACAGTGACTTGGACTGAAGCAATATCTTAACATTTCTGTTCCTTCTTTTGTTATAAAATACATTGATATGACATTGTAATCATATTGGAATTAGATAAATGTAATCACAAGAAAGTTGAAAAATTTCTTATTTTTTTGACAGTCTCCCTCCCCCCCCCCAATTTTTGTTAATTAATCGCACACACAACATAATCTGCCCATGTGATAGACTGTTTGTGCCAAATTTTGAACATGAGAGGCCAGTGAAGTGGAGAATTTACTCAAGAAACTGGCATTGTTATTTGTCTAAATAGATAATTCACACTATATTTGGTATGACTCTTATCTTGTTTTTCCTGACAACATCAGTTAACAGATCACCAAGTTTCGTCCTTTGGTAAATGAAAAAAGGCCTTTTTTGTTGTTTGAACAACCAGATACAAATCCCTAGACCACCCTGTACTTCCTTCATTATTGGGTTGATATGATTAGGTCATTTTGTGTTTTTATGATATTACAAATTAAACTTTGCTGTATTTATGTTTAACTGGAAAAAGTTGTGGGAAGGGTCAAAACTGCTGGGAGAACTTGCCAGGAACATGGTGGCCAGCACACACACATAAAAAACAAAGGACAAATTCTCACTCAAGTTGGACCATTGGTTGATTATTTACTCTGTAATTAGGATTAGGCTTTCCTCATTTCCAGTGACAATCACCCCTTTTGCATTAGCCATGCTACAGGTGAAAAAATCAAAATAAAAATGTAAATAAAAAAGGTTGTGGATGGTGCAGAAAGTGGGAGGGACGCAATCATTTAACCAACTATTACCTATTACATGGTCATAAGCTGTAATGTATGTGTGTATATATATATATATATATATATATATATATATATATATACATATGAATATGTATGCATGTATATGTCTTCATGTGTGTATGTATGTACATACATATATATATAATATATATTATAATATATATATATATATATATAATATATATATAATATATATATAATATATATGTTATATAATATATACAGGGGGTGGGCAAAAAAAAAAGTGGCCATCATCAAAAATATAGTCAATTTGATATAACTGTCACTGGAAGAACAGAAATGAAAGAAAAACGTATATTTTTTAAAAGCTTTCTTGGAGATCTGATTAAAAAGCTTTTGACATACTAATTTTAAGTGCTGGCATGGAACACACGTCAATTCTTAATACTTTTTATGATAATGTCTTCTGCTAAACATAGTGCATTTTCTCCTATTTCTTATAAATTGGATGATATGAACTTGTCCATAAAATTATCAAAATATTGCGCATCCTACAATATTTAGTTGATAACTTAAATACAAAACATTATTAGCCAAAAAACCAGTTACACGTGCAATTTTGAGCGTTTTCGTTGAGGTTTTATGTGAAAGTGATGTGGCTAGTAAGGGACTTAAAAAAGTCGGCAATGAGAAATATGAGATGAAAATTAGAAGGAATCATGAAATTCTTGGATTGCTTTAAGCTGGAGTTACCACATGTACAGTTTCAAAAAAGATTGACATCGACCTGTTCTGGGAAAAAAAAACAAAAAAAGAACTTTGCATTAAGGTAAATTGAGTGGAGATTGCAGTCATGATCCTGGTTCTGGATGGAAACTACCGATCGAAGTGACCGTTTAAATTATTAAAACGTCCAAATCAGGCACCCCAACCAAACATTAGCTAGCTGATAAACTAGAAGCTCAGACAGGGATCAAATTTTCCGCCAAAACCATAAATCACCTCTTGAAAGAGAGAATTCAAACGGAGAAAAAATCTGAGAAACCATTTGGGAGTGAGAAGAATCATTTACCGCGATTATCATCTGCTCGTGAGCACATTAGTGGGAATATTGATGAATGGGGATGGGTTCTCCTAAATCCCATTGAGAATTTATGCCTGAGTTGGAATGATTAACAAAAGACCAAAAGTTGGAAAATGAAAACGAACTTTTTGCAGTAATCAAAAATGGATTACAAACAATCATCAAAGAATACTTGCATCAGCTTATTGAAAGCATGCCTCGATTATGCAAAGCTGTGATCAAATTGAAGAGAGTGCCAGCTAGGTATTGAATGGTACATACACTAGACATGTACTTGAGTTACTGTTGTTGCCTGTAGTAGTTTGTATATAAACTTTATTGGCAATTGTGCGAACAAATTCATTAGAGTCAAAATGAAGGACATCAGAGATGTATCAGGAGTTTGTAAACTATAATATATTTAAAAACTGCGTAACGTTTGTGAATTTCAAAAACCGGTTATTAAAATTAGGATTTGAGATAATATTTGAAATTTACTTAGAAGCATGCATCCTAAAACGACCAATATCAACATGAGCATCAATTCTAAAACCACTTTTTTGAACTTTTCTAAAATTTATTGGTGGATAACCATGAAGATTTATATCAATATTTGAATTTGATTTTCTATTTTTAGAATTTTCAATATGATTTTCAATATGTGAAGTGTGTGTATTATTTTTACTTTTTGTTTTTGAAATACAATTACCCATTTATTTATAATGATTTTGAGAATGTTAGAAATTTGATTGATTTCGAGAATATGATGAATTTGACTGATTTCGAGAATGTGATGAATTTGACTGATTTCGAGAATCCGGTTTGAACCAGATTTGGGAAATGGGTGTGGTCACACAACAATTTTAGAATGATTGACAAGTGATGACGTCATCAATCAAAATTGGTGATGACTTCATCAATTTTCGAAAGCTCATTAAAATTCAGAAAATGCGCTAGAATCCGGACATTACAGACTACTTGTAAAATATTCACGGCTCTTTAATTGTTTCTGTTCAGCACATGTACTGGTCGTTGGGTCTGTGACTACCATTTCCCGTACTGTCCATACTACAGTAAGTACGACTGTGCTCTCTTAGATTCAATAGGAAATCAGAATATATATCATTAATTTCATTGATAATGTTGGAATTCACTCATAGAATGATAGGACTTCTGCTTGTATAATGCAGACATCGTAAGCAGTTGCCGGTAGCCAAGGGGGAGCAAGAGTGGGCAGTTGTACCCCCTCCAACTGCCTCCAAGGCCATCCTGGAGAAAATGCTAAATCTGTTGAGAAACTTATGGGGAGAAGGACTATATTCACGTGGCATGGTGAGTTAACATGCAGTCCAATTATTAACTTATAATCATTAACTTACAACCAAAATTGGACGACATGACAAAGTTTTCCGTTTGTAAGATAAATTTTCAGTTCATTCTCTTTTAAAGATTGTGGGAAATAAGTGGATCATACGCTGCATATGATTAAGTAATTCAAAGGTTCTATGGAGAAATTAGTTTTTTTCCAGGGGGTCGAATATATTTCAGTGACAACAGCTGCCAACTCCCTTCCTCACGGTTTGCCCCTGGCTACGCCACTGCTGCTAAGCTTAGTGAAATGGCAATAGTCGACAAGTTTTTGAAGTCATGTTCTCGCATGTTAGCCTTTAACTCAATTTCTAAACTATCAGTACGGTAATCATTATTCACCAACAAAAAACTTTACTCATTACACTTCACTTATATCAAAACACGTGGCAGTACAACTTAAGGATATGAGGGGTCTTACTTTCCTAAAATTTGGCCCATAACTGCTCTTTTCAGGATGAAAAAAAATTTCAAAAACACTTCAAAATTTTGCTCTAGCTAACGCCAGATGATTTCACTCATCAAAGGGACAACCCTAGCCTCTTAAACCTTCCTGGTTCCTACCCGACTTTTTAATTCTACTCCAGCTAACACCAAAGAACTTACTAATGAAGGGGAGATGTCTCGGACAGGAAAGAGTTGATTAAACAGCCATCTCCTTAACCCATTAAGGGGCAAAGGCACACTTTAATATTTCACTCTGGCTAATGCCAGATGATTTTACTTGTCAAAGAAATGAGCTTTGCCTCTTTATGAGTTAAATAAAAAACAACAAAGAAGAAAAATAAAATCATGTGATTCTGTTTGATTCATCCAAAATACTTTGCCCTGTACTTCATGGGCTTTGATTTGACCAAATCTTTGACCTCAGTGTATCATTATTGTTTAAAAAAAATTCATGTCAAACCTGACTGGCACTAGTTCTAATAACCAGTATTTTTATAAGGGAAACATGACGAACAAAATCGGATTACCATAACCTAGTCACATATCCAATATCCCATTTATTTTTATACAATGGATACTTTTAAATTAGGTCATTGGCCGAACGTTTTTATGAGTTTGCTTGTAAATTTCTACTCATACAAAAGACATTCTTATACAGCATTACTCCATTAGAAGTATACCCCATTATAACTCTAAATTATCATCTTGTCTTCCTAGATTGTGGTAACAAAACTTACAACCCGAACACTCAGCTCTGCTGCTGCGGTAAAGTTTACTCAACAAGACCTTACTACAGCTTCTGCGGTTACTTCTATTACTACACGAAAACGGCCAAATGCTGCAGTTATTATACCGTCAAGCCCTAAAAAGCCAACTGCCCAAAATCCAATATCAAAGGATAAAACCAGGAATTAACTCGAACCGTGGCTATAACCTCAACAATTGGGCAACTATGGACAAGTGAAATGTTTAGTTGACCCAAGTATTTGTTTCATTCACGATTGAATTTCTGCTGACAAGTTAAACTCTTAGTGCGGCTGGGTATCAGCCAAAATGTTAAGTCGTCGAATACTTTAAAATAAAACTATATTAACAATCGAGGATTTATTCGGTAAAATATATTCAATTATTTACCCCATACCCGATCGAGGCTTTTAGAATCACCATTATCCCTAGTGGGCGGGAGACCGTGACAATCTTGACTGGATTTTTGAGTCGCTGATCCCAGATGTTCTTCATGAAGAAGCTTGGCAATCCTGCAGATGAGAAGTGGACCTTCGTCCAATTCCTTTACCCAACAAAACGATTTTGGAGGTCCAGAAGGAGATGGAACGAGTGTCCTTCAGGCAAACGCTACGTTATTTTATACGCCAAAGACCCCTGGATAGAAAAAAAGTTAAACTGGTTTCAGTTAACTTTTTTTCTTCGGGACAAACCTAATATATTTTACTCTGGCTAAAACCAGATGATTTTACTCCGCTTAAGAGAGACATGTACAGAAAGAGTTAAGTGTATCTGAATTCATTTCTTCGCGGGTATCGGTCTTCGCGAGTATGCTAACTCAAACAAAGTCTGTATGCCGATCTGTACGCAAAATGACGCACGCTGATTGGCTGCCGAGCCGTGCAATAAGTTTTTCGTACAGACCGGCTAGTTTTGGCGGGAAAATGTCCGAGTTGATTTGAAGAAAAACAATCAAGATTCAGGTACGTTTTAGAGAAGATTTATAAAAACAAACTACGAAAACAGAAGTTAAATGTTCTCAACGATAATTTTAAGCAGAAAACAAGATGAATAGATGCAAAAAAACCACGAAGTAATACGTAAAAACAAGGAGCTAAACCTAAGCCAATAATTCATGAACACAAAACGTCGTTAAAAGCGATGAAAAAAGGAATCAAAAGCCATATAATAAATTCCTTATTAACCTAGTTTGTTCGGTCTGTACGGGAAATTACTTGCCCTCGGGTTTTCTCCGCACAGACCTCGGGCAAATACTTTCCCGTATAGACCTCACACTCGGTTAATAAGTAATCAATATTTTCCTTTGTTCAACCCCGAAATTTTGGCAACGAGTCAATGGAATGCACCGCCCTTGTCCTACCATTTTAAAGAATAACCCCTTCCGGACGTAAAATATATTTTTCTGCCAGAGTTCAATATAATCTTATTGTTGCCGTTGGAAAGAAAAGCCAAAGAGGAAGTAAAAGACAGAGCATATAACAGTAGTGAGGCTAAGGAATTAAAAGAGAGTAAGCGATAAAGAGCTGATGTTAATGTTAAGAGATGGATTAAGTTTTTTGATCAAAAGACTTTCCCTGATAAGAAGCTCAGTGATAGAATTAGACGACAAGGTAGATTATATGGTAAAATCATTAGGGGAAACCGGGTGTCCGATCTCGCTGTGGTGTGAGAAGATGCTTGTAGGCGGAGGGTTAACTCGCTTCTTTTTTCAGCCTATATATATCTTTTCTTCCGGTATAACCTTTATTACATCAAAAAAGGTGAGGACTTAATTAGCACCACATTCGGTGCGAACATTACCGCATATGCTTCCAAAACTTCTGGTTAGCAAAAGGATAGTTATAAATTTAAAAAACACGAGAATACTTTTCAAAGACATGTTTCGGCAAGACTTATGCCATCTTCAGTTTACAAGATGATGTTTGCAAGGCTTTAAATAAGAATTATAGTATGAATAAATTAACTAATTACAATGAAGATATGTTAGATGATTAATTACAATGACAGTGTGTTGTGTGAGGATTAACGGAGGCGGTATCAGACGATAATTACTAGCAGAGGAAGGTGTTGATATGTTGCATTTGTGTGTTTAATTCTGGTTTTTTATTTTGGATGTGAATAGCTTCTTTCAATTTGAGTGTGAAAGTGGTTTTGGCCGAATCTAAAATTTTAAAGCAGTTAGGTGTGTAATGGTTTTTGCAGTTTATAGAGTTATTGAGGTGTTTAAAGATGTGAGAACTTCGATCAGTTAAAGTGTGCTCTTTGATCCGCGTTGAGAAATGGCGAGAGGTTTCACCAATGTAGCAGGAATTACATCCCGCACAAGTAAATTCATAAACTACGAATGATTTAAGAGCTGTGGGAATCGGGTCCTTGAAACTGAAAAAAGTTTTGATTTTGAAAGTAGAGAACACTAGTTTGATGTTAAGGTCTTTACAGAAACGTTTACACAATTGTCTTATTTTGATTTGGGTAAGTCTAGAATAATTACCAATGTAAGGGAGTTTGAGATAGTGGATATTGGTATTTTCCATGTTGTTGGAAACATTTTTGTCAGGGTTTTGTCTGGGTGTCCTTAAATATTGTTTTGTGATTTTGTCAATAAAGTGCGAAGGAAAACAATTACGTTTGAGAATTTCTGACAGTTTGTTGAGATCTTTGTTTAAGCCGGCGTTGGTATTGTTAATTTTGAATGTCCTGTGAACGAGAGTGCGAATTAGACCTGTTTTGTAGTTTAGCGGCGTGAAACTGAAAAAATTTGTTAAAAGTCCAGTATAGGTTTTTTTACGAAAGACAGAAGTGACACAAACGTTGGACGAATTATCTACTAAAACATCAAGGAAGGGAAGTTTACCATTTAACTGTTTTTCGTGAGTGAATTTTATGTTCGGATGTTGAGCGTTGATGTAATCAAAGAATAACATAGCGTCGTGTTCGTTGTCAAATAAACAAAAAATGTCATCAACATATCTGCGGTAAATTGAGATTCGAATATCTCAATTTACCGCAGATATGTTGATGACATTTTTTGTTTATTTGACAACGAACACGACGCTATGTTATTCTTTGATTACATCAACGCTCAACATCCGAACATAAAATTCACTCACGAAAAACAGTTAAATGGTAAACTTCCCTTCCTTGATGTTTTAGTAGATAATTCGTCCAACGTTTGTGTCACTTCTGTCTTTCGTAAAAAAACCTATACTGGACTTTTAACAAATTTTTTCAGTTTCACGCCGCTAAACTACAAAACAGGTCTAATTCGCACTCTCGTTCACAGGACATTCAAAATTAACAATACCAACGCCGGCTTAAACAAAGATCTCAACAAACTGTCAGAAATTCTCAAACGTAATTGTTTTCCTTCGCACTTTATTGACAAAATCACAAAACAATATTTAAGGACACCCAGACAAAACCCTGACAAAAATGTTTCCAACAACATGGAAAATACCAATATCCACTATCTCAAACTCCCTTACATTGGTAATTATTCTAGACTTACCCAAATCAAAATAAGACAATTGTGTAAACGTTTCTGTAAAGACCTTAACATCAAACTAGTGTTCTCTACTTTCAAAATCAAAACTTTTTTCAGTTTCAAGGACCCGATTCCCACAGCTCTTAAATCATTCGTAGTTTATGAATTTACTTGTGCGGGATGTAATTCCTGCTACATTGGTGAAACCTCTCGCCATTTCTCAACGCGGATCAAAGAGCACACTTTAACTGATCGAAGTTCTCACATCTTTAAACACCTCAATAACTCTATAAACTGCAAAAACCATTACACACCTAACTGCTTTAAAATTTTAGATTCGGCCAAAACCACTTTCACACTCAAATTGAAAGAAGCTATTCACATCCAAAATAAAAAACCAGAATTAAACACACAAATGCAACATATCAACACCTTCCTCTGCTAGTAATTATCGTCTGATACCGCCTCCGTTAATCCTCACACAACACACTGTCATTGTAATTAATCATCTAACATATCTTCATTGTAATTAGTTAATTTATTCATACTATAATTCTTATTTAAAGCCTTGCAAACATCATCTTGTAAACTGAAGATGGCATAAGTCTTGCCGAAACATGTCTTTGAAAAGTATTCTCGTGTTTTTTAAATTTATAATTACCGCATATATAATGCAACAGTCAATGAGGTTAACCATTGACGTGCAGGGTTTGCGAGTTGCTACGCACCTTCCATCTTCCCTAACTTGTGTCATTCGTCCTTAGAGCTCAGGACTGTTCTCTTTTCAGAATCTACACTGGTCTAAATGGCTCTTGAACGTAGTAATGAAGGAGGATCACACCAAATTGAACCTCAAACGGGATTCTGTTTGGTCTAAGGTGATCCTATGAACAATATAAGAAGCTGAATTAGGACAGTTTGCATGCTGATGAGGGATACCACTTGTTACAGGGAAACTACATTGAGTGATTCTACTTTGAATTTCTAACTTGCTTGGAGTTTTTAACGATAATGTTGCACATTTGGAAAACTTCGTTGCGAATTTGTAACGAAGTTTTTTCTTGATTAGTGTTAGGATTAGGGTTATGATTAGGGTCATGTAACCCTAAATACTAACCTTTATCCTAATCCTAATCCTAAACCTAACTCTAATCCTAACCGTAACCCTAATCCTAACCCAAATCCTAATCCTTATCCTAACCCTAACGCAAATCCTAATCCTTATCCTAACCCAAATCCTAACCCTAATCGAAACCCTAATCCCAAACTCAATTTGATGATTATCATCAATATAATAAGATGCACAGATCAAACGAAAATAAACACCTGTAGAGTCGACGTTTATACGACGATACACATCATATTAAGAACTCTGCGCGTACGATGAATATCATTATAATAAGCGTGAGAACAACCTGAGGTCTTATACGAAAAGGACTCACGTGACAAAAAGTTAACCAACGAAACGTGAGAAACAAAAATAAAGAATTAATCTGCCAGGCGACGACAAGGAAGGCACTTTCTTTTTTTAACGACCGTTGGCAAACCGACATTAGGTGAAACATCTAGACCCTAGAGCAGTGGCACAGAATAAAGAATTAACCAGAAGTCCCACTCGAGAGAAAACTTGTCACACTTTTTTAACTGCGCATGTCCGCGTCCGCCATGTTCTTGGAGGGTATACTCAGCGCATTTCAACTAGAAACAATATGGCGAAAACCAAAGTTGGCTCACTAAATCTGCTGAATTTGGAAAAGTATGAGGACGATTTTCTTTACATTTCTGAATCTATTGAAGAGGAGGTAAGTGATTACTTTTTTATTAGTTTGGTAATGTATAAACGATTTTTTCGAGTACAATTTAGCTTGTGTTCACCGGCACCTCAGTCGCTCTCAGCCCTTAATACGGTTAATTCCAGGGCCCTGGAAAACTCCTGGAAAAACAGCTGTTTTCTGGGTACTCCTGTAATTCTCCTGGAATCCTCCTGGAATTTTGTAAAGAATTTGAACCTGGATAATCCAGACTTGCCAATTCGTACATTCACAAAAGTTCCTTTTTTCATACACAAAATAGATGTGTTTGCTTTTGTCCTTGCTTTTCTGTCAAATCCAAACTGAATCGAGTCGCGAGTTCATTATTGCTTAATTCTTATATTGAAACCAACAAAATAATGTTGTACTGTTGTCATAAGGAAGATTACATTCTTGTTCTTTTTGCCAAAGAAAACTAGGGGTTGGATCCTGGAAAAGTAGCGTTGCTACCCTGGAAAACACCTGGAATTTTGTGATCTTTCATCAGTATGAACCCTGTTTAATATTGATACCAGGAAAATTCAAAATATGAAGTTTTTTATGAACTGGTTTTTATAACTTTTCCTTTATATAGTGACATGGTCACAGATGGTGATGAAGGTCCTGTTTCAGTGTGTCTGTTTAAAACTTACAATGTACTAGTCTATATGGAGGCACAATGGCGTAGCTAGGGTTAGATACTTTAGTCCTGCTTTTCAGAAATGGAAAGCAACTAGGGGGGTCCGGGGGTATGGTCCCCTGGGAAATTTTTTAAATTTACAACCCTAAAATGGCCATTCCCTGCAATTTCAGAGTGAAATATCTCATAAATGGAACATATAAAAACTGTTTGTTAAAAAGAAACTAAAAGTTTTTTTAAAGGTAATGCCAAAATAATTTCAGAATTAGCTGCAAGTTTAAATATTGTGATCACATGAATATTCCATCAACCACAGTATTTCATCCTTAATTCAATATTGCAATTTTTCAATCACATGAAGGTGGTTAAGTCACTTAAGTGGCTAATCTAGCCTAATTGTATTGTTCATATTTTATGGTTTCTTAAGACAAGTTGAAATCGATGACAAAATCATTAATATAAATTTTAATACAGCTGTTTCGCCCAATGTCAGGGCTCATCAGCATGTCTAGGAAACATGAATATCAGTTGCAGGTAAATTCATGATTCCGACATGGACAGCCTCCAAAAAGAAGCTTAGAATTATGAACAGTCTGGTTTTAAGGTGCCAGATTCTCACCCTCACAGCTCTTAAAGCTTTAAGAGGAGTTTGGTTAGAAATGGGAGACAATATGGGATATTTCATGGATTTTTCATCTCATCCCAGTCTTCTTCTAACCCTTTACCCCCCCTCCCACTCATGTTTTAACCTCATACAACAAAGTTATGGGTGGTGATCATCTTTATATAAAGAAAATAATAACTGTACTGATGGAGCATCCTGAAAACATTTTTCAAAACTACCATTTGCATTTGGTTTGCTTGGAGGATGTACTGCTTTTGGCAGCAGTACTGCTCATAGATGATCTTGTTGGATTTCTCTGGTCTTCACGTTCTTTCTTGTTTAAGACACTTGTTTTACTTTGGCATAAACATCATATTCGACTTTTTGAATAGTGGGTTGACTTGAACATTGTTCTTTCCTTGTTGTGAGGAGAGGATTTAGGTAGCTTTCAATACAATTTCAAAAGCCAATTTAAGAGTTCTCTTGTTGAAATTGCTTGCCTTTGTCAAAAGTGCTTGCAGCATTTTGCTGAGCTTTAATAGGCATTAGACAAGTAGGTACACCATCAAACTTGAGATTTTGTTTTTATCATTTTCCTTTAAAATATTCAATAAGCCATCATGTGAGATCCAAATCCTGTATTTAAATCTTGGTAAAACATTTCTCTTCCCAGGATTGATGATTGTGTTTGGCATTTTGGAGTGCACGAAGTTGTGCAAACACAGTAATTGACCAATCACAGCGTGTGTAAGGCACAATTTATTTTATTTGGAAATATTGAATTCATATTCATAACTCAAATTTCCAGTATTTTTTTTCTTTAAAAACCATGTGTAGTTCAAACTAAAAAAATTTAAACACTCCACAAAGGCCAAACCTATTTGTACCTAAAATTAAGCCTTCTAGGCTTCTGAATAAACTTTGCAAGGATACAGTTACGCAGTTTCTTCTTATCCTCATGTTGCTTCAAAATATCTTTATGTACAGATATTCTGCACAATGAACCTAGTCGTTCATCCCCCATAGAGTTTCTTAAGTAAGTTTTGACTCGCTTCAAACATGAAAAAGATCTTTCACCTGATGCACTGGAAACAGCTATGACTGCATTGAGTTTAAGTAACTTAACACATTCTGGAATACATTGCTGAATATTAATGAGGTAAATATATTCTAAAAGCTCCATGGGGTTTTCTTTAACAAAATCATGATCTTGGTAAACAAAACCAGTTGACTCACAAGCTTAGGGATGTCAAAAAGAGGGCCATATTTATTATTAAGTTGTTGAAATTTATCATTAGGGACACTTTCCTTCCACTGTATAAAGACTTTAGGATTGACTAAATCAACGAATGAAAAACTTTCTGCATCATTAAATCTTTCACAAAGCATGCCAACAATACAATCAATAACCTCACAGTACAGTTGCTTGTAATTTCTATTTCTCTCAGATCTTCTGGTTGGGGTACCAGCTCTATTTTCAGCTGCCAAATAACAATCACTAAAAGCAGTATCATTACGAAGATTATTATTAAGAAAATCAACAAAATTTTGGATCTTTTTTATGCCATAAAAAAAATCAGTGGACCTATTCTAAAGGATATCGTAAAGAATAGAAGACTGCTGTAAAATTTTATAACAGAGTTCCAGAAGAAAACAGAAAATAAAGGATTCCAGGAAACTAAAAACATTTTCTGACAAATATATTAACCAAAACTCTCCACCTTGCTAAGATGTACATTCTTATTCTCACTTTGACCCTAACCGACAACTTCCGGTAGAAACAGAGCCAAAAAGACTGACTAATACAACAAAAACCTCATTTTTCTCCCTTAAGAAGAAATATTTTCTGACAATGATAATTTACGAAAATGTAGATCTCGAGACACTATATCATGAGGATGCAATCACATTTAAGATATCTCTTTTTGTTAAGGAGATATGGTTAAATTTCCAAAAATGTAAAACCCATCCCCCCTGAATCTATATATCATCTCTTTGAAAACAGGATGGTTTGGTCTTTTGGGAAGTTTTCTTCTGTGACTCTAGTTGGTGTTAAAAGTGCTCTGGAAAAAATCGTATTTTTAACCTTATTTTGAAGTTTGAAAAGGTAAATAATCTTAAATAATGTTGACTAAGATGCTTGTGCTTCTTTTGACTATATTTAATCATTGTTTTCACGTCTTTTTCATAGCGAAATTAACAGATTATGAATTATTCATAAATCCAAGATGACGGTCATGTTTTTACATAGTATTTTCTATGTATTTTTTAAGTTTTTTTACTATTTCCTAAATTTATACAATTCTTTTTATTTTACAGATGCAGCGAGTACTACAAAGAGATGTTTCGAACCTCATGCTCACCCATAATATGGATGTGAACGCATTGGACATTGACCTCTATGCCATAAATTATTGTGTCAGACACAATCATTTTAATCAAACTATCACCAAAATGCTGGGCCAAAATGTCATGCTCTCTTCATCGAAAACCCGGAAATACCCAACCACCAACTTCCTCAATACCCGTACCCTTACCATTTCCTTTCATCCTTCAGTCATATTCATTCCTCATCATGGCACACCAGATGTTTTGAAAGAGAATATTTGTAGGCATCTCCGAAGTTCTGGCCAAATGGTTTTTGCCTCAGCACGGCAGAAAACTACTTGATAAGTGGCAATGAGAAAGGAATCCCGACCCTTGTCCTCACCCACACATTGCGTGCATGCAGGGTCCGGTACATCCGTATCCTGCACTTTGGCACCAAGATGCCGTACAATTTCATCCCAATACAAGAGAGTAATATTGTTTCCGAATGTGATGCCGTGGAACGTGGTATTCTGCCAGAAAACGAATACCACATTTCAGTGAACATGAGGAGTGACCACATCTTTGCTGCAAAAGTCAATCAAGCCAACCTAATTGGAAAACAAACAATTTTTCCAACATTTATACCACTCGATATGCAGCCATTCCCTCAAGAAAGTATGGGGGGACTTTCACCCTCACATTTCAGGACGACGTAACAATCAAAGAGATTAAATGGTACAATTTGCTCTACCATGTCCGTCGAGGGATAACACAAAAGAAACTGCGGCTGCAAACGCAAACTGTACGGCAGGTGCCTCGCTTCCTAGAGTCATGGCATCTCATCAAAGGAATGCTGGTAGAGAACAGACATCACCTTGGGGGATTAAGGGTGGAGACCCTGGTCTGCCGACGCACACTTGAGGAAGCACTGGATGTCTATTTCGACAACGATGTGTTTGATGTGAAAACCTTTATTCAACCATCAACTCTTTTCATACATCAAATGCCAGTAAATGATTACATCACTTCCCTGGATGTAATATACCAAAAGGCTGTGGATTGCTTAAGAGGGTTGGGGGCAATGCAAGGTCATAGAAGGACGGATCCAATAACCCATGCCATGAGAATGGTCATGGGCGACTTGAAATCCTTGCTGGGCTACTCTGTCCACAAGACACCCCACTCTCACTATGCACTTCCAGGAGCATGGTGGAGAAGACAAGAACAAGTAACACTCCGTGCAATTTCAGGACCCAATGACGGCCCGGAAACACTCGACAACTGCCCAGAAAGACGACGAGATAACAGGCCAGCAAGAAGACGAAATAGATTTAGCCGTGATATGGATACGTTTCTTGTCGACCTAGTCGAACAACTAAAGGACTTAACAACTGGACGAATTTCATGGATACGACTTAGATTGCACTTTAATTGCACCTTCCCAAATATGGCAACCAGCAACCAGTTAAGAGAACGGTACATGACTCTACAAAGGAGTGGTCGGTTGCAAGCAATATTAAATGAGATCTAAATTCAAACAGAACAAAAACAAATGTTTAAATAATGTAAAGAAATTGTAAATAATTTATATTCAAGTTGTATATATACATATTTCCTTTTTTTGTGACCTTGAATGACCTTGACCTTGGCCTAATTATATATTCCATCTTTATAAGAACTAAACAAAATCCAAAAAAACCTCTAACCTAACCCTATTTAACATATTCACCCCCTGGAAAATTACCAAAACCCTCCTGAAACTACCCCCTGAAAATAACCCTACATTTAAGTTAGGGTTAGATTAATAAATTCATCCAAAACAATAATTACACAATAAAACCCCTCATTTTTCTCCCTTAAGGAACAATATTTTCTGACTAAGATAATCTACAAAAAGATAGACCACTCAAAAGCAACATCACTACCTTTGATCAGAAACAAAATCCGACAAAAAGCCACCGAGATAACACCAAAAACGTAAATATAGTACTTTCCGCATCTCATTAGCTGGACTTAGAAAAAATTCGTCTTAAAATTCAGATTCTTTATGCTATGTCGAGTTAAAACTAAAAACATTTTGTGACTAATATATTAACCAAAAACATCCGCCTTTATAAGATGTACAACCTTATTTTAACCTTGACCTTGGTCCTACAACTTCCGGCAAAAATAAAGCCTGAAAAAGTTATGTATAGAACAAAAATCGCGTTTTTCTCCCTGAAAGAGCAATATTTTCTGACAATGATTAATTATGAAAAAGTAGATCTTGGGACGTTCTATTATGAAGATTGAATCAGATTTGAGAAATCTTTATCCGTTATGGAGATTTTGATGTCAGACTTTGACAAAAATTTTGGCCATGTTCCAAAAATATTTTCTGACAACAATTATTAACAAAAATGCAGATCAGCTATCCGTCTATCTAATGCAATAATCAGAATTTCAAAATGTTAAATAGTTGCTGAGATAAAGTGCAATTAGGGCAATATTTTTCCCTGCTCGGAAAAGCAAACTTTCGTCCCCCCCGGTTAGGGAATTTGTTCGATCATTTTGAAACTTTAATACCAGATAGATATCCATAAGGGCACTTTACCCCTAAATTTTCATCAAAGTCGGATAAAACCCGGCCTTGCTATAACTTTACCCCACTTTGGGACCACCCCTACTACTATTACCCCTAACCCTAACCCTAACCCTAACCCTAACCCCAACCAACCCTAAGCAGTGATCCATGTTTGCTAGTTTTAGTTGGGTCATCTGATAGAGCGCGCGATCGTGAACAATGTTGTGGAAAGCAACCTTTATTTTATTTTATTTATTTAAACTTATTTAGAAATTGTTAAGCCATCAGTGCACTTAGGCAACTGATTTTCAACAAGCCGTTTGTTAAAAATACTTAGCGAATTACATTTTCCTATATTATTTGCAAATACCATTTATACAACTGTTTGCAATAATAATATTACAAAATTATAACTGTATATTTGTGAGGTGGATTATAGTGTTATTTACAATTTTTGCTATTGAGAATAGACCGAAACTGCCCAACTAAAATTTACCGTTCTTTTTCCACATTTTCTTTGATCATTCCTTGATGTAACACCAGAATAGATGATGCTCCTTTTCATGTGATTTGCATTCGGATTTTGGAGGGCAAAGTATACTTCAGTGCTACAGAGGTTACAATTTTTATTTTTATTTCTACTTTAATGTTATATTTTATTTATTTTTGTTTTTAAATTTATTATCTCTTCATCTTTTTCTAAAAAAAGACATAATTTAGCATACAGTCGTTATGTTTAATCGGTCTTTAGCGTCCAAATTTTGAAACCGTTACACTTTGATTGATGTGCATTTTATACAAACCGCCGATGGTCGAGGAAATTTTTAGTCGTTCGATGGTTTGATGGAGATGGAGCATCTTAGCATATGTCTAAAAACTTTGCATGGTTTTTCGAAGTGTAATTTGTGTAGAACTTTTATCCGAACAAGATCAAATGCTATAGCTCAGGGGCGGATCTAGGGTCCACTGTGAGGGGGATCCGGGGCGAACTGGGGCATTGGCTTCACGAATTTGAAAGGACATTGATCATGCCGAAAAATTACTACGTTGTTGTATTTAAATATATCTAATCCCCTCGCCCACCGCTTCGCGTGGTGGGTGAGAGGGATTAGAGGGAGAGGGTACTAATCTCGACGTGCGTGGAGTCCTGTTACACGCATGGTGACTAGGAAGAAAAATTATTGCTTTGTGTATATATGTTTCTATATATCTATATATCCATGGATTCCGGCCACTCAAGAATGCCGATTCCGGCCACTCGCAGCAACGCTTTGTCTTAGTTCTTTTTGACTTATGAACAAAAGACGTAGGGGAACTCGCTTGCTGTCAGGACATTTGCTAAGCGACCAAGTGTATTAAAACGACATTCTTTGCTGAAGTTGAATAGATGACAATTAGTATAAATCTTGGGATTTTTTACGTTCTGGTAACCACATACCTGAGCTGCACAATCACAGGTACGTCTGAATCCAGTAGCTTTGAAGTACTAGTTCTGCGAACGGAATTGTTTTGAGTAGCTTTCAAAAGTAGCTTCCCGACTTCATTCTTCCCTAAGGGAGACTTCTTGTACGAAATATTACCGCCTGGATTTTGCTGGTGTTTATTGGTAAAGTAGAATGAAGATTCTAGTTCATTTGCCTCTGTAGGACGATTAATTTTGAACATTTTGCAGTATTTAACCGGACAGAGTTCAGGGTCAATTGTTTGAGACGTGGGATAGCACACTCGTCGTCCAGAAGAGTTATCTAGGCCATGAGAGTCCTTGGATGCTTTCTCCGCTTTCCACACAAAGATTTCATCGCCTCAATCAGGATTTTTCCCCCTATGAAATGTCGCCCCACTGAAGATCTTGAGACTTACTTTTGGCTCAAAACAAAAATGTATTGTAAACAGCCACCAGGCAAGTCGCTGCAAAGCTACTTGTTTTTGGTCACCAAACTATCGTTCGGCAAAACAGTTGTCCGCTTAAGCCTTTCTCACTTCGAGAGTGATTTGTGCATGATGACCTTTACCGTATTCGACCAGTAACGTTTTCATCAGGATTTTAAAACCTCTCAAGAAAGTTTAAAGTCATCTTTGTGTAAATTTACCGTTGAACCCTTTGTGTTGAGGTGCCACTGAATGCTTAGTTGAAAATACGCAAGAGTTGCAGGTTTATACGCCATTTTTCTTTTTTACTGATGTTTTGCCTTGGAAAAAGTATGTTTTTTACTTTCCTTTTCTCGCTCTTCTTTCGACAAAGCTTGCACAAGGTTTGCTTTTGGTATTTTGTTGTATGTTTTGTATTTTCCGATTTTTGGTCAGCGATAAAAATGCAAGATTCGTTCATGTTTTCTTTATTTACTTCTTCGGTTTCGTAATTCGTTTCACCTTCGTCACCAAAGTCTTGTACCTTTGGATGAATACTTTGCATAAATCCTTAACATAGCACATCTTAAAGACATTTGTAACCAACTTTGAGATAACTTATAATTTATCAATTTTTTAAATCAAAAAATGTCAGAAAAATAATCAATCACGAACTGTCCGTAATGCTGGTATCCGTTTGATAACCTATGAGAATGATCCAATTTTAAGACGGAAAATTTAGTGATCTAATAAAACAATCTTTCTTTAAGGCAAAATGAGTGAGAAGTCTAATTGGATAACGACACGAATTACCATAAACCCGCCAATGATTCAGGGTATTAATCCTATCGTTCGTTGTTTAATAATTTAATTGTAAGGATGGACATCTTACCATTTGTTAAACCGTTGAACGTTATTCTCACCGAACTTTTTGTTTTAATAAAGCAGAATTGAAATTTTAAACGTAAGTATGACTCTAAGCAGTTTAAATATAAAATAATTTCCAGTTTGGATTGTTTATTTGCGACCAAATTCTGTGTGGATATTTTTTATTGCATGTCCTTTTCCTGTTATAGTCAGGAGGAATTGTCTTTTTGAGAATTTTTAAAAATTATTATTGTTACTTGGATTCTCGAGAGATATATTGAAAGGGTGGGCGAGGGGTTGTTGCATGCACGTGTTTCTAGTTATATATGGGCGCCCTATAGTTAAATATTTCAAAGAAAGGATTGAATAGGCTAAGTCAACTCTCATTTAAACTGAGGTTGTCCATTCATTTCAATAAAGACTAAATTTCGCTGGTTGTTTTTTCTCACAGAGTCAATGTCTCCTTTGTGGCATATTTACGACAGCACATACAAACAAAATGGCAGCTGCGTAAGATCTCTTTACCAAGAAACTTCAAAGTCAGAAATAAACGTTGACTGGAAGACACTTGAATTATGATCAAAGAGTTCAACAACAGTCAATTTTAGCAGCAACAATTGGGATGCAAAAAACGAAAAGAAAAAAAATTTTCGACTGAAAAAGGCGGGAATTTTTTAAAGATTTCTTTTAGGCGAATTTATGCGAACAAGGACTCGATGTTTGTTTTGATTTACACTCGATCTTGTTTGCTCAGGTATATCTGGCGTTCGAAACTCAAACATAGTACATATGATATGTTATATATGTATATTTAATACTATATAACATAGTGTATAATGCATATAATACTCTATAATATATCAAAAACATTAATAATTCACGATGGAAACACAAAACATTTGGGCTCCTATATAGTATTCTGTAAATTGGATAGAGAATACTAATTAGAATTATGAACATTTCCCTTCGATTTTCTACGTTGAAATTTACCAAAACTTCAAAATAACAGTTCAATATGGCCATTTAGATGTATTTGCGGTGATGTTTCTGTAAAAAAAAATGTTTTGGAGATATTTGTTATTTCTCGTCTACATTCTTGTACAAAAGATTTCTGTACAATTTCCTTGAATTTTCGTTCAATTTTATCTTTTATGTTCGACAAAAGCACTTTTGCTTGCTATGAGGTCCTTCTTTCTTAAACAAGCAGAAGCGTAATTTTCTCATACATTGGTGCTAAATATTTTTTTTACTGTAAGCTGTAAAACTCGAGTAAGTAGAAATATTGTAGAGCAACAACTAATTACAGTAAACTAAATACCATAGTTCTTTCTGTACTGTGTCACTAAAGTTATGCACAGTCAGTCAGGCATGATATAGAAGCTTGGTTATAACTTCAAGGTGACTAACATAGAACAATTATAAAGTTGAACTATGATGTTATAAGACCATCATCACCAACAAATTATTTGTTTTAAACCAACAAACTATCACATTGAGTTTTGACTGGTTTCCCCAGCTATACCCACTTGCATGCACAAGCTCTTACATGTATTTGTGTTACCACAGCGGCACCGAGGAATGTAACTTGCATAAATGTTGACATCATTTGTCTAGTATCTGGAAACTCGTTTCTTAGGTCTGCATGCACCGATACAATACCTCAGTTGTGATTCTGCTTGGTGAATGTTGTTGAGATAACTAAATTCAATATTTATTTCAATTTTCAGGTGGTCCACAAGTCTTACCTGATGTCATTAACCTTCAGCGGCAAGGCGAGAGAAGTATTCCTCAGTACCTTCCCAGCAACACGAGATCTAGCTTACGGACAAGGACTGGCAAGTTTCCATCTGGGAGAATGATTCCACATTTCAACGTTAGACATTAAAGATATGTCGTCTGATATGATAGTGTGGAGGTTGATAGGCATGTCAGTCGATCGGTGATGTTAAATGCTGTTGAAGTAGTATGTTCATGGGCGTAGGGACAAACTGAGTAAAGATGGCCCAACCCACCTCCAGAGGGGTCCAGGGGCATGTACCCCGGGTAGTGTCTGAACGCTATTTCCTACTTTTTTGAGAGAAAGAATATAAAGATCAAAGATCATAAATAACAATCTCAACAATGTGCGCAGAACAGCTCAGGGGTATCCTCATGAAGCAACAAACACTGAACTGTAAAAAGACTTGAACAATACATGCAAACTTTATTTTGAAGGCAAGATGGAGGCTGACATGTAGATCAATTTGCAGACCATCCCAGTGCCCTACACAATAAAACACACAACCTATCGCAAAAAATCTTAACCTAAGTTTTGGATTTTTTGACAGTTTTCTTTTTTGTTCTTAGTAAATAGAGGACAATGTCGGTAGGACTGCATATTTGTCAAAATTAACTGTCAATGAAAAGCAAAGGTTCAATACAACTTTTTCACACACGAGTTTTTGATCTTTATGGCTGCTGCCATGTTGGCTTCAGTCAATCGTGAGGCCTGGTACAGCAAGATGTACCAGGCAATTAGAGTTCAATGGCAATGACTGAATAGCCTAATTCTCATTAGTGAGTTTCACTAGCTAACTTCAGCCCTTATAATTACAAATATTTACTTCATAAACAGTGTTTCTGGTCGAACGTGATGAAATGCATTGTAAAAAATAACGATTGTCGTTTATGTTGGGAGCCAGTCTAATACCTCCATTATTATTGCGGACATACTCCCATGGCCCTCCCGTTTCCTACTCCAATAAAGTCAATAATCTTCACTTTTTATCGAGCTTCTTGGTAATTAATGGTTATCAGATTTTCCTTAATTTAAAATTTTATATTAATACATGTGTTAACAATTTAAACATGTGGAAATTCCAACGGTGTAAAGAAAGAAAAAAACCCCCAATTATTGTGATTTTTCATACGCTGTTGGAAATTAGAGGGTCGTGGTCTCTCTCGTCTTTCCAGCCACAGCACCTCGGTGTCAGGTCAACATGATTTGCTGTTACATTTAAACACTCACGCCATAGCATCTTCAGTAAATTAAGGCTGGTTTTCATAAGTCGGAAAATATCGCCGGAAATTGCCGGTTAATTGACAGCGATAGTTTGCGATGACCGGAAATGATCATTGATTGTATCATCAGTTGTAAAATTTTTCCGCTATCCGTGAGAAATGTTGATCATTACATCATAATGACAAAAGAGGAGGTTACAATAATGAAAGCCATATAGGAAGAAAATATATTGAATGAGTAAAATATTTCAGGAATGGGAATAATCAGAGCAGCTCCATAGTTTATATACAGAACTGGGGCCTCACCACTGAAAGTATTTTATCAGGTAAGTGGGAAGTGCTTTTCTTTATGCGAAAATTTGGAAACAAATTTTCTTAGCTCGCTTTATGTGGACTTTTTCCAGAATCGTCCTCAGAGATGTACGTGAACAGAAATTTTTCATGATAATCTAACACTGCCGAAGTCAACAGAAAAAATGTTGACTCGAGCGGGATTTCTACTTGAACCTTCGGGATACCGGTCCGCCCCTCTACTGATTGAGCTATTGAGTCCGCAGGGACTGGAGGTAAGTTTTTATCCAACTTTATAACATGAGATGTTCTCGTGACAATTTAACGCTTATCCATGAGAGGATTTGCAGTGTTTCATAGTGAACGGCACATTCTGAAAAGCTTTCTTTCAAACCGGCAGTGTATTTCTTTTCGTCTCAAATTTCACTTTTATGGTTTCGAATCCATATATGACTAGACACTAATCACATTTGTAATCTTACAGCATTTTTAAGCTGCAATTTTACCACACCAAGCAAAAAAGGTGTCTATGCTCTTTAAAAGGGTTCGTATTGAAGCGTTTATAAGAAATTTTTGAATTTGAGGTCACCACTGGGGAAAAATGATGAAGATGCGGAAGAAGTGGCGAAAGGAAGTCGGTTGTGCGGAGTAGTGTAAAGTGAGAGCAATGGAATAATCGTAAAGTGACGGGAAAACGAGATTCCTAAAAGGTGTAGAGGAGTATAACCTTACTGTAAACAGTCTATTTCCCTTCACTTATTTAATAGGCAACTCTAAATTTCTAACATATGACTCAGACTAAGAAAGACTACTTGACAGGGCTTTCCAGCGAAAACAAAAAAAATTATGTGAAACCAAATAAAATAAATTAAAATAAATTAAAATCAAACAAAAAAACAATGTAAACAAACTATCTGAAAAAATAAAAATGCAGTTTTACCCAGTTATCATCCTTGTATTATGTTTGATATTTGATAATACTGAACATTGTCTGCTACGGATGCCTGAGTATTTCTGAATGATTTTATTTAGTATGATGATATTATTACCCCAAAAAAATTATCAGGTTTTTCTGACTGTAACCGTCGTTATTATAGTTTGGTTCATTCACACCCTTAGTTTGTGTAGTTTAAATAAAATACGGTTTACTGAAAGCGCAAGCATAATTATTTGGAACTTGTGGTCATGGTAGATACATTACAGTTATAGTTTAGCAAAACAAAAAAAAAATATCAGTAGGCATTTTTTGAGTTTTTTCAAAGACATTTTATTAAATGACTAGCCATGCTTTTTTCTACAAATAAATCAATGCTATGCTACTTTACTAGCATGCAAAGTCATTTTTCAGCTAGGAAACAAGAGTGACAGCTTCTCCCTTTATGACAAGAACAAGACAAAGGAATGGGATTGGCATTTCAATTTTTGAGTTGCGGGTATTTACTTAAAAAATACGAAGATATTCGTTTTTCTTTCGTATTCATTAACGAATATTATTTCGGTATAACCTTATAGACATTCTTACACAATGGCATGTAAGAGGCGTTTACTAAGGTTTTGATGCACTGGCTTTGTGTGTATTATTTCTTAGATACAGTAGAACACCAAATCCCATCCTTATTTGCCTGAAGTTTAACAGTTTCATTTTACTCCATTTACTAAACATGAAAGCTGTCACAATAGTTTCAATTATTCTACAGTAAATCAAGAATAAAGAACATGCTCAAAAAGCTAATCAAACTCGTTTCAAAGGAACCCCTTCGCTTTAACTAGCTTACTGCTTATGGGTAGTCATGTTTTAAAATCCGATATCAACACATTTCAACCAAAGTAATTTGTTTTGTTCTGATATTTCTGTTTCCAAAGCTACCTAATTTGCTCATAATCATTGTTTTTAAGAAAACGTCTTATTTTCTTTTCCATAACTATTGAGTAAAGAAAAATTTTGTTGCGAATGACAAGAGAAAAGCTAAAGCACCTTGAATTTTCGATGCCACAAATAATACGTAACACCATTTCTCGATCACTTAATATCACCTGGAGACTCTTCTCTGCTTTAGCCCGATTGTTTACAAGAACTAAAAAGGCCTGAAGAGCTTTTGATTTAGCATAACCGAAAGATTGAAAAGGTTTGGCGATATTGTGCCACTTCGTGTGATACTTTCTAGGCAGCACCTTTTTTCAGTTTTATCTTGTTTTATTATGGAAATCTTTGGTCCTTATCGTCCCCAATTAAAGTTGAAGTATCTTTTCATCATATCTAAAAGCATCAGGAGGTAACTCCTTGAAAACGAGTTTAAATGGATGAATGATGTCTAACAAACGGCATTCTAGAGCATTTTTCACGAAACAACAACAGGATGTCAACATTACAGGGTCTAGTATGAAGATTGCCTTTAAAAATTCTTTAACCGGTTTTTTAAGGAATGTAGTAATAGGCAAAATGATCTTAATTAAGAAAGAAACAAATTATTTGCATGAACTCATTTCATAAATAACTGTAGCATAACTAAAATAACAAAAGGCTTTGAGAAATTTGACATTGGTTCCGATTCGCTTCCTACAGACAAACTCGTGCAAACTGTTCGGTATAACTGTATCTCATCTTAAGAA